>JAVGWX010000001.1:170099624-170279624 GCA_036924085.1 Ariolimax columbianus
ATACATTCTCTGTTGAAGTTGCTGCCTGGGATCTACTTGCTCAGCCTGGCGCACTATCGTCACACATGGTGCTTGCACCGATGAGCAGAGGACCATTACGGAGGCACAGGAAAAGTTAGCTGCACTAAAGGAAAAAATGCAAGATTTCCACATTGCAATTGTTCATGTGTGCCATACGTGCGGTAAAGTTTGTCACGCTCAAATCTAGTGTACAGTCATATGCAGTCACATCTGAATAAACATGTCTAACGCTGTTGCCATCTTCGCTTGCCATTGGAAACTAACTAACTTACTATGAGACGTACACGACTCAGTAGAATTGTTATGCTTCGTTCTCAGATAATCAAATTACGGCTATGCTCTATGGACTGCATCGTCACATAGACTCCTGCACACAATCCATGTGACCTTGTCGGCGACTCCCTGTTAACCGATCTCGTCTACGCTGATACGTCGTCATACCCGGTCACGATTCTCAGTCACTTGTAGGCCCCCTAAATGCACTTTATCGATCTGTTACCCACGTAGGCTTGCACAACTCCTGGACCAATATGAAAATTGAACATTTCAGCATGTGCCTTTCTGCTTTGAGCATCACCGTGAACGACAACCATGGTGTAGCCACCAAGGACTTTGCTTACTGGGACAGCAGACAGTCCTCTCACACACACGGCAGTCACGACATCACCGGTAGGATGGGCTTTGTGGCCTCATCCTTGCCTTTGCTCGTCAGAATCTGGTCCCAGCAAACGCTCTTGTTTAGGCCTGGCTTCATATTTACTACTCCTGCATCGTCCCCATTCTTTTGTACGGCTCCTAGTCCTGGACACTACCCCAGCAGGATCGGCAGCGTCGTGATGCCTTTGCCTGCGCAACCAGAGGAGCATCCTCGAGATTCACTGGCACGACATGACATCCCAACAATGAAGTCGTTTGCCGTATTCAATTTGCAAGGATGGCCTCAATGATTGATAGCTGTTGCCTCTCCCTCTACAGTCACGTTATTCGTCTTCCCCTGGAAATCCCAGCCTACGAGATTCTGCGATAGGCTGCTGGGGGGAGGGGCGAGAAGAGGCCGTGCTCATCCTGAAGACGTCTTCGGGGCCGCTCTCGCAACACCTGGCTAAAGGATATCGCCACCTCCCTAGCACAACTGCAGCCCGCCTGGGCTGCGGCCATGAGACGAGATCATGAGCACGGTCATTTCACGCGACGGGCACTGGTCGCCTTAGTGTATTATTGTATTGTCTATAGTTTCAGAATATTTGGAAAACCCGTAGGTGGTTGAGGGAGTAATATAAAAAAAATACCAAGGTTCCAAACCTCGACATTTTAACGCCAAAAACGGAAGTGAAAGCCGAACTCATAAACCACGGTATTGGCGAACAGCTTAAGACAGTCCTGACAGCAGTAAGTCAATTAGCAGGAACCAGGAAGCTGAGAGGCTGACGTACGTAAATATTGTGTCAACAAAGGATTCGTCAAGTTATGTGACTTCGTCGTAATAGGTTACAGTCTCTTTTTAGCCAATAAACTATTTAAACTTAATAGCTTCTAATGTTTGTCGTCATTTCACGTTTCCTGGGAACTCTTCAGGAATTTGTCATAGCTACCATCATTATGGTATGGCAGGCTACCATGTGTACATTTGTTCAAATCTTTCACCATATCATGTTTTCACCAACAGCTGTGGAGTGTTTCATGAACACTTTTAAATGGAATTTATATTACCCGCAACTGTGTAGTGTCTCATTCCCACTATTACAAATGTCATATGTTTACCATCAACTGTCTAATGTTTCATGGCCACTATTATAACGTCATTTATTTGCGATCACCTGTATAGTGAAACATGGCCACTATTATAACGTCATTTATTTACGATCACCTGTGTAGTGAAACATGGCCACTATTATAACGTCATTTATTTACGATCACCTGTGTATTGAAACATGGCCACTATTATAACGTCATTTATTTACGATCACCTGTGTAGCGTAACATGGCCATTATTACGCATGTCATTTGTGTAACATCATCAATACACTGTATTATGGCAACTATTATAATGTCATATGTTTTACTATTAACTGCGTAATATTTTATGTTCACTTTTACAGTGTCATGTTTTTAACATGAATTATAATGTTTGGGGTCACTATTGTAATGTCACGATTGTACTATCTCTTTGTAGTATTTGACAACAACATTCAGTGTCAGATAGGAGATTGAGTCACTGACTTCCGTTTCCGGGTGTCTATATGGGAACTCTTTAATAGGGGCAATAATCGCACCAGACTCGTGGTCCCTGCTTCGGGAGGTGCAGGAAACTGATCGTGGGGTAAGTAGATATGAGATATATAACCCAAGAACCTCCGAGAACTCGTGTGGATATTCTGTGTTGAAGTTTGAGGGAATGAAAGAGCTGATACCTGACCCCATGGGTACGTGCAGTGGGGACATCTGCAAAGAGTAGAGGTGGCATTGCTAAGCTCATCAACGACCGCCTTTTTATGAAGACACTGTATTTCATGAACCAACAATGCACAGATTGCACGACTTTGAAATCATACCCGGATGCAGCAGAGAGGGCGTCTGAGTGGACTGAGTAGGGGTTTTTACGTCCAGTGAGATTCATGAACTATCAGAACCTACACTCTTCACCATATGCTAAGAGAGACTGGGGGAAACTGAGACGATGGTTCCGTCAGGCACAACATACTGACCAGGAAGTCGCGTCAGGGTCAGGCACAACGTACTGACCAGGAAGTCGCGTCAGGGTCAGGCACAACATACTGACCAGGAAGTCGCGTCAGGGTCAGGCACAACATACTGATCAGGAAGTCGCGTCAGGTTCAGGCACAACATACTGATCATGAAGTCGCGTCAGGGTCAGGCCCAACATATTGACCAGGAAGTCGCGTCAGGGTCAGCACAACATATTAACCAGGGCGTCGCGTCAGGGTCAGGCACCATACACTGACCAAAACCACAATCTCTCTTCCTTGTAGCGATCTCTGGAAACAGACTGTTTTCAAGGCTGGCTGGCTGACGAGATGTGGATCGATGTGATCACCGTAGTAGTGAGCGCAACGCAGATGAAGCCAAACATAGCACAACGACATTGAGGACGGTGTTCCATTTTAATGCTCGGGATGTGAGGAAAGCTACTGCAACCCGCTACTTAGCGTTTCTTTTAGGTAGCACAAAAGAGTAAACGTACTCATCCTGGGCATTAAACAAAAACAAATAACAACAAGAGAGACTGAGCACCTGTGAGTCTGCCGAGAGCGCAATGCCGCCGATGTTTTAGCTGAACAGAATATAATATGTGGTGTGTATCATGGCTTCTATGATTTTGTCATTTATTTACTGTCAGCAGTTTAATCTGTGTGATACGTGAATAAAACTGTTGATAACTCACGTCCCCGAGCGACAGAAGAGAAAGTATAAAAGCCAGAGATTATTACCTCACCGACGCGAGAGCGTGACTTGCTGTTTATAAAATGTTCAGAAAAAATATCAGGAGGATTAAATTCAAGAATCTGATTAAAATGAGTGAGGCAATATGATATCTTGAAAATGTATATAAAGTTGTTAGTGACAAGTGGGAAGGGGGATTTCTGAGGAAATGGAATGGGCGTATGGGAGATACAACAATTCGTAACGGGAGGTGATAGCCAAGATTGTTCTAAGGGAATTAACGTTAAGGATTTTTTTTATTGTAGCTTTTCTGCGCGAATTTCTAATGTTTGCATCCATACAAACGTATGTTTTAGGTAGATTATGACATATAACAAGTGTAGGTAGTTTGGTATCAAGCACTGTTGTCGTGGATGAAGAGTAAGTGATTTTATTTCATAAGCTGTCAGTCTTTTCTACAGTGGGGTGTACCATTTCTTGCTGTCTTCCCTTCCTAAATCAGGTACTCGTTTACATCTAGGTAAATTGGAGCGTGTCTGTGCTGCGCCAAGAGATGAAAGCACTCTTACCATACTGTTAGACAGACACTTTATCTATCATACACACACGCGCACACAAACACACCATAATTAACTGCCAGTCACAGTTCATGTCGACTGACGATCAATTAGGAACGAGAACGGCTGAATAGAAAGGGGGAGAGAACAGACAGGAAACTTCGTTTTGGAGTGGTTCGATCCCGCTTTGATTTAATGAAAAGCTAATCTGCTATGCCTGAAGCGAGCTTTATGGTGGTCAGATGACCTGGACAGTGATTGGTGGAATATGGGTCAGGTACTGTGGCAGATGCAGGTACAGGAGACAGCTAATGGTTCACGTTCTTGATACAAACATATATGGTGAATAGCTTTGAACTTGCTTCACTGTCGATGGAAACAAGTTAGAATGGAGGTTGACATTAGTGAAAAACAATTCTCCCAGTTATGAACATTCGTATTCTTCTTCGTTCGTCCTCAATCTTCCGCTACCAAGCCCTGAACTTTCTCAATCTCCCGCTAGGAAGCCCTGAACGTTCTCAATCTCCCGCTACCAAGCCCTGAACGTTCGCAATCTCCCGTTACCAACCCCTGAACGTTCTCAATCTCCCGCTACCAAGCCCTAAACAGGGCTTTGTGAGTAGCAGGATGTAATCCGGAGAACGGAATGCGTTGTGTCGCTAGTGTACTGATTGGCTGCGATATTTGCCCCTTTCGGTCTGACACATCCGTGTTCGGCAGAAGTTGTATACATGTTTTTGTCATAGTTTTCTTGCTTTTGTTGTATCCTGGATGTGTCAGTGGGACAGAGACGAGAATTGGACAGCTGCCACACGCTGAGAGCATGTCACAACGAGTGCAATTCTTCTTCTGTGTTGCTCCTGAAAATGATGTAGTGATGTTGTGTAGTAGTTTACAGCGAAGCTGCGATATTATTGCCTTCCGCCTCGACAGATCCGCTTTCAGCATCATTGTTTGGGCCAACGTGCTTGATTTCCCACTGTGATTCCTTTTCTCTTATCCCGTTTGGTGTAGCCTGATTCCAGGGTTTCCGATTGAAAGCAAAAAAAAAGTCTTGGTCAGCTAAGTCTTCCTGACCCTGATGTATGCAGCCAGCTATAAGTCGCTGACCCTGATCCAAGTAGCTAGCTATTAGTCACTGAACCTGATGTAAGCAACCCGCTATGAGTTGCTGACCTGATGCAAGCAGCCAGCTATGAGTCACTGACCCTGATGTAAGCAGTCAGTCATGAGTCGCTGACTGCTGTTAGTTTATTCTCTGTGCTGTATATTCGACCCCACAATGCAATTAAACGTCTACAGAGTAGACGGATCTGCGTGGGACTTATCCTGTAAAATGACAACTGCTACGCTGAGAGTATGCCCCAATAAGCAACTAACAGTTAGTCTAGTCCGTCAATGGTAGAAGACTCTTCAACTCATGACTTCACACACTCCGTCAAAAGCATATTATGTGCGGAGCAACCTTTCTTGGCTAGAATATCAACTATATTATCAGTACCTCATTCTGATTCAGAAATAAAAGATGGAATCATTCGATTTCGCGGAGGTCGAAAGTGGAAGAAGAAGAGATCAGTTAGTGAGGGAAAAGCTTGTTTATCAATTCATCTGTAATTTCGATGAGTTTCGTAACTGAAATTAGATCACCAGATTACATACAAGGTCGTGCCATGTTGACGGCAAACCTGAGACAGACAAGGTCATGTCATGGGATTACATGTGAACAAAATGGTCTGACATTTACGTATAATGTTCTGACAGGTGCACTAAAATACAACATCAGTCAGCCTTACAGGAGCAATTCCTAGGCCGTCAGTCCCCTCATCAAGATGGAAAATACGCTCTCATTACACGGTTGAAAGATTTGTGTCTCGCCAAAGTGACGTAAATAGAAAAAACTCATAACATCCTGTTTCGGTCACATGTGTCTGGTCGAGTGTAGATATGTGGACGTGAACAAGATTATAATCAAGACGGCTGGAGGTAAAACAAATTGTCAAATAGTTATGACATACGCTCAAAAAGTAGTCTTACTCTTTAACAAGACATGCGTTGGATTTGAACCCACAATCGTAGCAACGGACTCTTGGTAATTGGACGAATGGTTTTCGTTATTTCAATATTTATTTATACCAGTCGCTTGGTAGTTTGAAACAGTTTCAGGTCATCCCGTAACAAGTGAGGTCGTTTGGTCACACATGAAGACCTCAAAACAGCCCCTCGTGATCCCTCTCTGCTAACGGTCTCTACATGTTCCTCTTCTGGTCAATCTGTTATGTTGTCCTCTAACTTATTTTTGGGCTGGCCTCTTCGCCGTCTGCCTTGCACCTTTCCGCGCAGGAACGTATTTGCAAGACCATTTGATTGCGATATGTGACCGTACCGGGAGAGTTTCTTTCTGTTGACAGTAACCAAGAGGTCTTCAAAAGGCCCTACTGCGGTTGTAATTATTTCTCGTATTTCCTCATGTGTAACTTGATGTTCATACGTGACGTTTAGAAGTCTTCGGAAACATCCCATCTCCAAGGCCTGTATTCTCCCCTGCAGGTCAACTGTAATTGGCCATGTCTCACATGCATAGAGAAATATTGACAGGAACAATGTACGCATTAATCTGAATTTTGTGCAAATTGCTAACCGTTTATCTTGTCAGATTTTGTTCAGCCATGCACGCGCGGCTATTGTCTGTGCTATTCTGGCCAACACATCACATTTTTATCCTTCATCACTGAAACAGTTAAGCAGAGTTAAATGAAACGCAAAGTTAAGTACATAACAATTACTTCCGGCGGAGATAAAGTACTAGTAACGTTATTGTACTACGTATCAGCCTTGTCTGGTGTACGGTTACCTATTCACTTCGTCGTTGTCCTGCCTTCCCTAGTTGTGTTTTGGGAGGTCATTTACATTTGGGCTAGACTGAAGTGTTTCGCGGGACATGGACCTCAGTTCCTTTGTCGCCATTGACAAGCACTTTAACAATCCTGGCACACCGCCGTGATTATCACCTAGTTAGTCATTCCGGATACTGATGATGAAGGCGTCTGATCGTTTCAACCCACTTCCATGTTCGCTGCAAATCTCTTCAGCACATCAATAGCCTACAACCCAGCGTTCTTGCACGGTTTTGTGATCTACTTGCTTCTCCAACGGCCTCTTAATCTTTTCCCGGAATTTTATCTTCCAGTATTTTCATTAACAAGCCTCCATGTTCCATATTGTAACCAAGAGAAGACAATCTCCATTTTCATATACTCGTCATTGATTCTCTTCTCCTCCGTCTTTCTTCTTGTTATCGTCTCATTGTCTACTGAGTTGTAGCTTAGTGTAGTTTTATGTAATTGTTGTTTGCCGTTCTCGTGGCCAAAGTGACACTTATCGCCGCTTTACCACAGATGATTAGTAGCATAGTAAAGGCAAGTGATAGGAATTTATTATTAATGGGGGATTTCAACTTTCCAGAAATAAAATGGGATATGGCAGAAGCACTTGTAGAGTCAAAACCTTTTGTTAAGTGCATAACTGAAAATTTTTTAATTCAACATGTAGTAGCAGCCACCAGAGGCAAAAACATACTCGACCTAGTTTTTACTACAGAGGAAAATATGATTGAAAACATTACCGTAAAGGAACTGTTTGGCTCAAGTGACCATCAAATCATCCGATGAGATCTTATTGCAGGGAAAGAAGTGAACATAAACATGCGAACATATGACTACTCTAAGACAGATGTTAAGAGGATGAAAGAGGCAGCGAACCACATAATCTGGGAAGATATTGTCAGAGGAACAGATGTTGAACAGGAGTGGGTGAGTTTTAAAGCAGTTCTCGAAACGCTAAAAGAGGAATGTGTTCCATATAGGGAAGTAAACCCCAAGCGTAAAAAGTGGATTACTAAAATTGTAGTTAAATCTAGAAGAGCTAAAAATAAAGCATGGAAAAAATATACAGAGGCAGGTAAATCAAAAGAAACATATTTAAAATATTTGGACAAGCAGAACATATCTCAGAAAGCAAATAAAACAGCAAAAATAGACTTCGAAAAGAAACTTGCTCAGAGGATCAAGACTGATAGTAAAAGATTCTTCTCTTATGTTACAAATAAACAAAGATCAAAGGACAAAGTAGGCCCTCTCATAGACAGCACAGGAAAAAAAAAAGTGAAAATAGGGAGGCAGCAAATCTACTCAATCACTACTTTGGCACAGTGTACACAAAAGAGGACTGCTCCAAGATCCCAGAGCCTGTAGATATTTTTCAAAGAGACATGGATACAGCAGGATTAGGATCAATCTGTATTACAGAGGAAATGGTTTTAAAAAAAATTGGAGGGGTTGAAAGTGGATAAATGTCCAGGTGAAGATGGAATTCATCCAAAATTGCTGTTTGAAATTAGAGACCAATTAGCAAAACCATTGGCTATATTATGTTCTCAATCACTTGCACAAGGGATTGTTCCACGGGGTTGGAAAGATGCGGGAGTGATCCCCTTATTCAAAAAGGGCAAAAAGGCAGATCCAGCAAACTATAGACCTGTGAGCTTAACGAGCATAGTCTGTAAATTGTTAGAGTCAATAATCAAAGAAAACATTGTAATGCATTTAGACAAATTTAATCTAATTAGAAATAGTCAGCATGGGTTTACCAGAGGGAGATCATGCTTAACAAATCTATTAGAATTCATGGAGGAGGTTACCAAAATGTTAGATAAAGGGGAGCCAGTGGATGTTATTTATCTGGATTTTGCAAAGGCCTTTGATAGAGTACCTCATCAAAGATTATTTCAAAAATTAAAATCACATGGAATAGGTGGGGAAGTTGCCAAATGGATTGAAAATTGGTTAACGGGAAGAAGGCAAAGGGTGGGTATAAATAAGGAGTACTCTGAGTGGTGTGAAGTGAAAAGTGGAGTGCCACAGGGCTCGGTTTTGGGACCAATTTTATTCTTGATATATATAAATGATTTGGACATAGGTATGGGATCCATTATTGCAAAATTTGCTGATGACACGAAACTATGCAGTAGTGTCTCATCTAAAGCAGAAGTAGATATATTGAGGTCGGATTTAGATAAAATTCGAGAATGGTCTGTAATCTGGCAAATGGAGTTTAATGTAGATAAATGTACAGTCATCCACATGGGTAGATCCAATATGGAACATACTTACAGAATGGGAGAGAACAAAATTAGAAAGATAGATAAAGAAAGGGACTTAGGGGTTATAATAGATCATACATGTAAGGTGAGGGAGCAAGTTCAGGTAGCAGTAAAAAAGGCAAATGCAATGTTAGGGATGATAAAAAGAAATATTAAACATAGGAGCAAGGAAGTGATAGTCAAACTGTATAAAGCATTAGTTAGACCTAGATTGGAGTACTGTGTACAGGTGTGAAGTCCTTATAAGAGAGGGGATATAGACATGCTGGAGAGAATACAAAAAAGAGCGACAAAGCTGATAGTGGGATTCCAGAATTACAGTTATGAAGAAAGATTAAAAAGAACTGGCCTTCGGTGTCTAGAAGAGAGAAGAATTCGTGGTGACTTAATATAGGTGAATAAGATGATCAGAGGAATGGATAAAGTGGACTATAACAAGTTTTTTAAAGTACAACCACCAACAAGGACAAGAGGGCACAGCTACAAGTTGACTAAGGAGAGGTCCAGATTAGATATTAGGAAGTATTTCTTTAGCCAGAGAGTAGTGAATGCTTGGAATGCATTGCCAAGTGAGGTGGTGGAGGCTGGGACGGTCAATGCATTTAAGAACAGATTGGATGCGTACAGCTTCTAGAGGAAGGTGTTGTAAATGGAACTGGTTGTATACAGACTCTGCAGAGTCTTCTAAACCAGTATAAAGACGTTAAGTTAAGGTGCAGTTTACGCTGTCTATTCACCGTTTCCGCTGTCTACCTCTTGCATTTCTTCCTTATATTCTCCTGTAGAGGGTTGCATTCTCACAATGTGGTCAAACCACATCATTCCCTGTTGCCCCATGCAATTTGGACAGGGAATTGATTCAACTTTCTCCCGAATACTCATATTTGTGATTCTGTCTCTACTTGAATTGTTAGTGACCTTTCGTATGCACAGCATTTTGCAGGTGGCTAACCTTTGTTCCTTGGCCCTTTTCAATGGCCATGTCTGGCATCGGAAGCGCAGGGTTGGGATGAAGATACTATTTATCATATGATTTTTTGCTTGGTGGGAAATCTGGAGTGCCTTCGTAGTAGTAGTGGAGAAACTGGTAAGGGTTATTTTTTTTCCTCTGCACTCTCGTCTCTATCTTTTTATCGAGTCGGTCGTCTTCAGTTATTGTTTGCGAATTTCCACAATGAGTAGGCAACTCTTTTGTGGGCCCTGAAAAGGACGTTAAATGGCGGGTTGCCGTAGCTTTCCTCACATCCTGAGCGTGCTGATGAAGGGGGACCGGGATCCTCCAGGCGGTTATGCTTTGCTTGGCTTCATCCGCGTGTCACTCACTACTACGGGGATCACGAGGATCCCTCACCTGGTTAGCCAGGTGCCATGAAAACTGACCATTTCCAGGGAGGGCTACTAGGAAGCCGAGGTGAAGGTCTTGGCCAGTATGTTGTGTCTGACCCTGACTAACATGTCTGATCAACATATTTTGCTTGATCCGAAGTTAGTCTTCCTCCCCCGTCGTCTTCAGTAAAAGCTGTTTCTAAATACCGAAATTTTTGTACCTGCTTTATTGGTTGTCTATGTACCCTTATTTCTATAACTTTTCTGAATCCAGCATATGAAAGTCTTTGAAAGTCTTTTCATTTTTTCTGTTAGGAGTTCAAGTTTCAAAACCACACCCCTATGATTAGATATTTTGTTTTCATGTAAAGAATCCGTCTGACGCCATGCGGAGTATGTAAAATATGCTGACTCACGGTGCATAGTGAGTGACTGCCTTCCAGATTTTTTCTGCTAACCAATTTTTGTGTCTGGTTCGACCACAGGATCCGGTTTGCGATCGGAAAAAAATCCTGCACCAATTGGGGATTGAATCTTGATTGCTTGACTGGGAAACCAATGCACTAACTACTGCGCTACCGCGGTTCCCTGTTTGGTTATTATTCTCTTCGACAGCTCAATATCGTCTCTACTTGATGTTACACGTTTTTATTTGTCATTGAATGTTTTTTTGTCTTTTTTTGCTACTGCGATTCTGTAGTTTTGATTTCATCTTTACAACGGGTATTTTCTGTAATAATTTAGCCCACATATGACAACGTCATGACTTGTTTCTGTCCATCGCTGACTTGTTCTTTGGCCTGACCATCTATGTTATATTTCAGACGTAGACCTACAACAACTGTTGAACAGCTAAAAATGAGTTTGTTTTCTTCTTTTCACATCTATAAAGAGATTAATTATTTCTAGTCCCTTTCCTGATTTTCAGGCCACGCGATCTCACATTATGCTTTCAACCATCGGATCTACGGGTTTCGACATACGAGGATCAGAGAGAGCAGAAGTGGCCATCACCAGTGGCAACACTAGACAAGCTCTATGGCAGTGTCGACAGCCTCAGGATGACCGCTGCTTTTTTCGAAAAAATAAAGGTTGATGTCTGACTGCGTACGAAGAAGAAGAAGAAGAAGGATCTACGGGTTTGAAATTTGATTTCAAATAATTTTTCAAAAGCCCACGACGGCTGAATCGTTTCCACTTGAGAAAACAAATTCCTTTAAGTACTAAAATACTGGGTTAAGCTGATATTGTATGCTTCAGGTGTGGGCTGTTTTTTGGGAAAGAGGCGGATGGATCATGCAAATCGTGGTGTTGCGACACGTGTGCAGGTTCCCGCAATTAATGAACTTCAGAAGTGCTGAGAGAGAAATGTGAAATACAAACAGAAAATGACAATAATTCCATATGTGGCATATACAGACAGACACACAACTACAAATTTGAACAATAAACAATGTCTCCAACCCTATCACATGTAGCAACAGCAGGCCGCGTTACCTCTGAGCAAGAAATTCAAGAAGTTGATGGATTGACAGTGTTCAATGGACACTATAAAGGAAATGGATTGAAATTAACAACGGCATTGCAGATGGCGCACGTAACAAACTCGCAACTCCGTACGACATCTGACGTCTGGAGATGATGTAGGAGGACTGCATGTGCACAAATCTGTGATGCGGACACAGTGGGGACATTATACTATAAAATACAATATCCACAGGCCCAGGGATCAATTAATGGAGAGACATTTTTACGGAGGGTTCTTCATCTTCTTCTTCCGTTTTCGTCCAGAACAGGACACTTGTGACGGTGTGTCGTAGTTTTCAGCGAGTTTGCAACATATGTGCCTTTCATCTCAACACATCTGATTGGAGCACGTGATATTTTGAACCTGGGGCTTTCGTTGTTCGATCTCTAATGTCTCAGCTAGGCTGCACAATTGCAGTCTCTCTTTAGGGCCACTTTTTCATGGAAAAGCTTGGGCTAGAGAAATGCTGCTACCTTGTAGGTATCCTCAACGTGCAGAATAGTTTAAAGATCCCAAGCTAGCCTGGCCTCTATGCGCGTGTTGGCAGTCCTTCTCGTCCATACAAACAGTCCTGGACAGTTTTTGAGACTCTACACGCTTCTTCATGCACTGCGATATGCTGCCGAAACATGGACACGTACATAAACAGACGAGAACTAACTGCGTGTGACCCAGGTCTCTGTTAAGAGATGCTTTGTCGACCTTAATCATGCAGAATCTCCATAATTCTGACCTGTGGCGATTATCAATGGCGAGGGATGTAGTTGTTTCCGCAAAAAAACAAAAAACATCGGTGGACAGGCCGCATTCTTAGAAGAAAGATCAACTTTTGGGAACGTCGACAGCAGTCTTGTACCCCTGAGGCGGAAAAAGCCGGCTTGGTAAACCTTCGGCGCGTTGGTCTGGCTTCCGTGCACTCAAGTGGAAATTGGCGGCGCAAACTGAGTGGAACACTTTTGATGAGATTGAGGACTTCACGTACTTAGGGTGTATCACAAACAGAAAACAATATCAAAGTCAGAATTTTTTTTTAAAACAGGAGACGTCGATGCCATATTTAAAACTAAAAGGAAATAAACAAAAAAAACAGAATGCATAGCAAGCAAATGATCTCCAAACACTATGTCAAGTCTGTTCTTGTATATGGTGCGTAAACTAGCCGGAATACCATACTCAATATTAAGGGTTTACACGGTTCCATCAACAGATCCCTGAGAACCATTATGGCTTACAGTGGTTCGAGAAGGTTGCAAATGACACGTTATGGGATAGAACAGAACAACGACAGATGGAAAACAGAAATCGTAGCAATGGGGGTGGTGTTGTAAATGGCCCAACCCAGTACCACCAGGTATAATCTGTCGTGGATAACGCATGTAAAACAAAAGAGACACGGGATGGCTACAGATCATGCGGAAGAATTGGCCAGACATATATAAGAACAACGGGTGAGGAGTGAGGGGAGAGGGGGGGGGGGGTTTGGTGGGAGCAAAACTTACTTTAGAACATAGCACAAGACAGGACAGCTTGAAGATGATTGGTTAAAAGTATATGCACCCCAAGGGGATAACGGCGAGGAAGAAAATGTTTGTGGTAAAGAAAATCCTGCGAAACGACTGACAGAAACCGCTGAGCTCACTCAGCTTCTTGATCAACTGTTTTGATTACTGTTATTTCCCGGGATCTATAATCACAAAACAAGAAGGAAACAGACAGAAAAATAAACTCTCCACCCAATGCTAAGTTCATTCACCAGAGTGAGAGCTGTTCATGTGGAACTAGGTAGAAGTAATCAAACGGCGGCGTTTGCGTCTAATCAAGCGACATTAGAAACCGTGTTACGTCCTAGCATCGCCCGGCAAAAGCCGTTGACCAAATCGAGCTGTATTTCCGATCCAACCTGATACAGCTTGGGCCTAGAGAAATATATCTCATGTAAAGTTGGACATTATAAAGCTGGCAACTCAGAATAAATTCTTTTTTTCTTTTCATCCAGTAACATTGTTGCGGTCATTTCATCCTTGATAGATCAAAGCAATTTATGACTTATTTTTCTATTCAGTTAATCAATCGAGATTCATTTTTTAATGACACAGTGAGGTATCAAAGCTATTATTTATATCAATTTCGATCACATGAACAATCATTGTTGACTTGATTTTCAGCTGAAATAAAGCAAGAACACCCAATCGTGTTCGTCTAGTGATTGAATGCCGTTTACGTTCAAGAACTATTTCATTGATCTCATAGACACACAGAGCACACGTTTTTAAAACCGTACAGTTTTTATGATATGGGGGATAATAGTTGCATGTTTACTATTTTATGTTTGTTTATTTTTTGTTTTGCATGTTTCATTTTTTATTTAATAGATTTGTGTTTGTGCTAATATCTTATATTTATCCACCACCAATACTGCTGTCAGCAGTATCCTTACTGGTACAAAATAATACAAATAAAGAGTCTTAGTTGACTTTGTTCACCGCTTTCATGCGTACTATGTCTAAACGTTATACGCCTGTTATAGCACTCACATAATATTACGAGTCATGTGCTCACCCTGGGGCCACTCTTCCCACTCTCTCTATTCTCACCTCACTCTGTTTCATTTGACTCTATCCTACAGTCACACTCTTGCACAACTTTCACACGCGCCCTCATGGTAAAGCCCTTCCATTGCACTTTGGTTGGGCTAGCTTCTGAGGGCGCACAAACCTAGCATAGGTACATACAGATGCACACATGCATCCAAGCACTGGTCTATGCGTCCTGATATCGCCCAATTGACTACGGGCTGGGGTGGAAAATGGCGCGCCTCCGCCAGTAGAAACTAGTGAGGCAAACATCTAAGCAAAAAAAACAAAAAAACAACATAATATTACATTTCAACGTCAATTGTTTTATCAGCTTTAGTTTTCCATGCTTAGTCTTCGAAGGCTCCGATGGCTGGAAACACACTCGGAAGATAGATGATGGTACAGTACCAAAATAGCTTCTCTAAAGGGAATTACAGTTGTGGAAAAGATCTCGGAGCCTGCTACTACTTCGGTACAAGGATGTTGCCAAGCGCGGTATGAATGATTCAGACATCGATTTAGAATCATGGGAACAGGACTCCATGAATCGTGTTACATTGAGGTGTAGGATTAAGCATGGAATACAAACAAAGGAGATACTGATTTCAGACATGCTAAGGCCTCAGTGTTTGAGAAGACATCCCACACCATTCAATGTCGCTAATGGTCCTGACTTTTCTTGCACAGACTATGGAAGACGATTCTCTGATTGGTCTTACAAGTCACATTCGTTACCGTCATGGACTTTAGTTACAACCATTTTTTTTTCCAAAGCACAATTACATCGCCTGACAAAATGGAATGAGCCAATTAATTGTACAGGAGTCGCTTTTATATTCAGCTTCATTTCATTTTTCTGCTTTAACTGTACAGATATCGTTCATATATTCGGCACCACTTCAACTTTCAGGTTCCATTTTTTAGTTTCAAAATATAATTAGGTTCTAGCCAAACAATGTGATGGTGATATGTGGCTGCGACTACTGAAAATATGTACAACAATTGAGGTCGCACAACACGAGATACAGGTGTTATCATATTTAGAATGATCAAAATGTCACATACCGCCTATCATAATTCTTATAAAAATTATCACATACCACCTATCATAACCCTTATAAAAATGGTCACATACCTCCTATATTAATCCTTATCAAAATGGTCACATACCTTCTATCATAATCCTTATCAAAATGGTAACATACCTCTTATCATAATCCTTATCAAATAGGCTACAAATAAGAAGGGAAGGACGTACTAGGCTTGACATTGGAAGGACAAAATACAGCCTGTACGCATCCTCAATCTAAGCAGCGGCCGACTATGGTATTACCAGACGAAGCGTATACAAAGGTTGTGTGACAAAAGCTACGATTGGTTGATTACAGGATAGACCATAGGCTGATCGCTTTAAATGTAACCTCCACATAGAGCCCACGGAAGTTCATTAGAGTCGGAAAGCCGCGAAGAGGATTAACATCTCAAAACTGCAGAGCTGTAAAGTCGCAGATAGTTTTTTGAAGTATATAACTCGTCTGTGAGAAGTGAACGATCTAACATTCTGCTACTCAGTGGCTATATTATCATTATTACTATTACGATCACCAACATTATCATCAGCAATATTATCATCGTATTAACCATCATTATTTGTATCAAAATAATCTCTGTCAGCAGCATTATCACTATTATTACCATGAGCAATAACATCCCGATTTTCATTATTTTCATCATAATCACCAGGATTGTAACCATCTTTATCACCACCATTATCACCAGAAATATCACCATCTTTATCACCATCATAATCACCAGAAATATCACCATCTTTATCACCATCAGTATCACCAGAAATATCACCATCTTTATCACCACCATTATCACAACCATTTACATATCACCCTGATTATCACCAGCATCATCATGTGTATTATTACCAACAACATCCTCATTATTGTATCATTATCATCATTGCCATCATCAGTATAACTGTCATTATTATCAGGAATACCATCATCGTTTACCTTATTACTGTCATTATCACCACCAAAATTGCAACGCATCCGTATTAATAGTATATTTACTGTCATTAATCACTACCACTATCACCATCATTTTCACAATTATCCCCACAAATATTATCACTATTCATATTATTATCACCATACTAAATCATTATCACCATCAATATCACTGTCACCATCATTATAACCAACAATATCACTGTCACCATCATTATAACCAACAATATCACTGTCACCATCATTATAACCAACAATATAATCATCAATTTCATGATTACAATCGCTATCACTATCATTTCAACATAATTCTAATCACCAATATCATCTTTATATAAACATCATATCACCATCACTATCACCATCATGTCAATAGCATTATAGCCACTAATATCACCATCATGTCACCATTATATCACCATCATATCACCATCATTTCAGTCATTAAAAGCACCATTCTTTCACCATCATATCACCATCATAGCACCATAATATCACCATCATATCACCCTAATACCACCATCATGTCATCATCATTATCCCCAGCAATATCATCATTATTATTACCAACAATATACTCTTTTGCATCATTCATTAATATCATTATTACCATAGTTATGGCTTTAATTATCACCGCCGTTTCACCAGGAATATGACCATCATTGTTGTTAATATAATCATCGTCATCATTTTTATCAATAGCATTATCATCAGGAATACTATTATCATTTACATTATTTATCAGTATCACCATAATTATCCATACAATTGTCTTCGCCATTATCACCATCGGTATCACCATCATGACACCAATATTAATATCACCAGCACCATCATTATCACCATCGTGATCGATCACATCATTATGAACATTTTGATCACCACAGTAATTACCCATCAGTATCGCCATCAGTATTATCAACCATCATCGTCACCAGTATCCCCATTATTTATGCCGTCATCATCCCCATATTTACCAACATGAATATTATCATCATCATCACAAATATCAATATTCCAACAAAATAAGTAATATCACCGACGGACATTGAGACTATGTTTACCACAACCATCGATATCTTCACCACGACTATCGATACCTTCACAACAACCATCAATAACTTCACCGCAACCATCAATACTTTCACCATAGACATCAATATCTTCACCACCACCATCACTTTCTTCATGACTACCATCACAACGCTATCATGTCCACCACGTACACAAGATTCTTCCCATACCTCAGCCGTCGTTGACACTAAAAATAGCTGACCTTAATGTCTCCACACAACCTGTACTACAGCTAAAGTCGCTCTGTGTCTCCACACAACCTCTACTACAGCTAAACTCACTTTGTGTCTCCACACAACCTCTACTACAGCTAAAGTCACTTTGTGTCTCCACACTACTTCTACTACAGCTAAAATCGCTCTGTGTCTCTAAAAAACCTATACTACAGCTAAAGTCACTTTGTGTGTCCACACAACCTCTAATACAGCTAAAGTCACTTTGTGTCTCCACACAACCTCTACTACAGCTAAAGTCACTTTGTGTCTCCACACAACCTCTACTACAGCTAAAGTCACTTTGTGTCTCCACACAACCTCTACTACAGCTAAAGTCACTTTGTGTCTCCACACAACCTCTACTACAGCTAAAGTCACTTTGTGTCTCCACACAACCTCTACTACAGCTAAAGTCACTTTGTGTCTCCACACAACCTCTACTACAGCTAAAGTCACTTTGTGTCTCCACACAACCTCTACTACAGCTAAAGTCACTTTGTGTCTCCACACAACCTCTACTACAGCTAAAGTCACTTTGTGTCTCCACACAACCTCTACTACAGCTAAAGTCACTTTGTGTCTCCACACAACCTCTACTACAGCTAAAGTCACTTTGTGTCTCCACACAACCTCTACTACAGCTAAAGTCACTTTGTGTCTCCACACAACCTCTACTACAGCTAAAGTCACTTTGTGTCTCCACACAACCTCTACTACAGCTAAAGTCGATCTGTGTCTCTAAAAAACCTCTACTACAGCTAAAGTCACTTTGTGTCTCCACACAACCTATTCTACAGCTAAAGTCACTTTGTGTCTCCACACAACCTATACTACAGCTAAAGTCACTTTGTGTCTCCCCACAACCTATACTACAGCTAATGTCGCTCTGTGTCTCCACACAACCTCTACTACAGCTAAAGTCACTTTGTGTCTCCACACAACCTATACTACAGCTAAAGTCACTTTGTGTCTCCCCACAACCTATACTACAGCTAAAGTCGCTATGTGTCTCTACACAATGCATATGTGTTAATGTGGTGCTTTGCTACTGATTCTAAGAACATTTTGATAAAACCCAACTTGAGGTTGATAGAACGGTTAGAGTGTTTGCCTATCTTGGAAAAAGGCTCGTTTGTTAACGTTGGAAGGATAAAATAAATTACTTTCAACGCCGAGGGTTTCAACAAAAGGATAAAAGACAATGATCAGGAACTTGAAGTGGTCGGCCGTTTTCAATATCTGGTTTCCATTGTAAGTGATGAAGGATCAAAATGTGAGGTGTTGGCCAGAATAGGACAGACAATAGCGGCGCTTGCACGGCTTAACACAATCTGGCAAGATAAAAGGTTAGCACTTTGCACTAAATAATATCAATCCGTGCATTGGTCCTGTTAATATTCCTCAATGCTTGTGCGACATGGACAATTACAACGGACCTGGAGTGAAGGATACAAGCCTTGGAGATGCGATGTTTTAAGATCAAGTTACAAATGAGGAAATACGGGAAAGAATTATAGCAGCAATAGGACCTTTTGAAGACATCTTGGCAACTGTCAAAAGAAGGAAACTCGCTTGGTACGGTCACATATCAAGATCAAATGGTCTTGAAAGTACGATCCTCCACGGAAAGGTGCAAGACAGACGACAAAGAGGCCGTGTCAAAAAGAGGTGGGAAGGCAACATAACAGAATGGACCAATCTCCGCCCAGAAGAGGCACAGGGAGCTGATAGAGATGGATGACGTGGGGTTGTGAGGATGTTTTTATGGGTACCACAACGACCTACCTGGTTACGGGATGATCTGACCCGAGATCGGTAAATTGAGTAAAACCAGTTAGCAGACTTTCAGATGATACACTTAACATGACACAAATGTGTGCCACCTGGTTTTCACGTCTGCTGACACGTGAACGGCTGTTTAGGAAACTGCAAGCAAGAAAGTCTGTTCAATTAGATGAGACTCGGATAACCACTTTAACAACAAATCCTAAATGTCCAACATGCCCTAAATGTCTTTAATAACTGTCAAGGAGAGAGCGCAGAAATCTGCAGAAAAAGTTAATCTATTTTTTGTAGACGCCAAAGGTGTCCTATTGGAAGGTCATATTCCTCGTGGTAACACGATTAATTAAACATTACTGTGCAGATTTTCTCACACAACTAAGAAAGGATGTGACCAGATTACGAGACATAACACGCACTTCAAGACAACTCGCCCTCTCACAAAGCTGCTGTTGTGCAACTAGCATGCGAAAATTTGAATATTCAAATACTTTCAAACCCTCACAATTGTTCAGACTTGGCTTCATCGGGTTGTCTCATTTTTCCAATTCTTAAAAACAGCTCAAAGGAAATTATTTTGACAGTGATAAAGAGGTCAAACCGGCATATGATAAATTGTTTAATTAAAATAATGGGGTGTTCTATTTCCCAGATCGTCTCAGGGTCACGCAGAGATGACATAAATATGACACTCCATGTGACAGCTATATTAAACAGGAATACAGGCTATGCAAAAATGTCAGATATGACATTCCTTTCACGGTCAGAGTAAAGCATTATGACCTGCCCTTGCAGCTAGATAGGGAAACAGTCCTCTAGTATGGATATTCTCTTAGTTGATTGTCGAGGCGGCAGATTATCCAGGGAGCGGCGAATTTCTGATGGCGAGAAATCTGGAAGAGGAGAATGTAAAGATGGGAGGGGGGTGTGGGGGAGGGTTTCAAACTTGTACAGTTGGCTTTATACTATTTATATTATTAAATGGTACAATATAGTGACTGGATGGTCTTTCAGCGAGGTCTGGAGATGCAAATATGATGCTCTGTCGCGGTTCTGTGTCTACTAGTAGAAATTTCGTGATCTTCTTTAACTTGTTAACGATAGATTTTGCGTAGTACTTTCAAAGCTTTATGGATGGTCGGAGAAGGAATCATTTTGAGTCAAATCTCTAACAACGCTTGTGTGGGAGGTAATATTCGATTTGTGATGTAGGTGGATAATGAGAACTGGACGCATTTGCGTTGGATGGAACCTTAACATCAGGTTAGCATAGTCAGCATGGATGTCAATGGAGTGCCTCGACTTACTTGCTAGCAGCGATGGTAGCAGTAATCATACGATTGGCGAGTGTCACTGTTTCCCAATCTGAATGCAGACACTGGAGCTTCACATATTTTAGGCCAAAGTGGAAATTGACGCATAGAAGGCGATAATCGCTCCTAATGCAGAAAGAACCAACAACTGAGGCGTTCTTTTCTTATTCACATGGCAGGACATGGTCTGTTTCGTGATAATTTTCCACATTGAGTGTGTATCTCTTGCAAAGCGGCTTCATTTAAAGGCTGCTTCAGCAAAATAACCAGTATAATAATCTAAGAAAATATCAAATTAGTTTAGTCGAAGAATCAACGTCATTACACATGGCCTACTTTAGATAGGCCGACCGTTCTCGACGAGAAAATCCATTTGAAATGTCACATTCATTACGTCATTAGAAAACTCAGACGAACTCATATTGTGCCAATGTTTATAAACAATCAATTATTCACACAGAGAAATCAAACACAAGCACGGTACACAACAAAACAAATCACTATTGAGAGTGATCCTTCCACAGAATCCTGCCCTGAAACAAGCTGCATTTCCATCTTATTTTCTTTATTTCAGGTCAGGTCATCCCGTAACCGGTGAGGTCGTTAAGGCACACATGAAGACATCCTCACAACTCCACGCCATCCTTCTCTCGCAGATGCCGCTGCCTGTGACTCTTTCTTTATTTACAGTATGCAAAAACAACAGTCTTAATGAAACCAGTATTTTGAAATGATTACCCCCTAAAATAGTGAGATGACAACAACAAAAGCGATGGAAATCAAACTAAATGTCTGTCAAAATAAATGTTTAAGAAAATTATTGAATATTCTCTGGGAACAGTTTATAACTGATGACTTGATAAGAACAAAGACAAACCAACTATACGTGTCGATCATCATCTTGAATGTGACCAGACTTTTACATGTGACCTCTTTCCAGCACTGGCATAACATCATATATAGCGGTTTGAAAAGTGTTTCTTTACAGCGTTTTATCAAATCAGGTTGGATCATGTCTCTGCCTGGTGGTTTTTCCATGGCCAAGCTGTCAATAGCTTTTTCAGATCTTCTATAGATGGTTCGATGTCGAGCTCGTCTATACTGGAATGAAGTTTGACAGCTTCAATAGCTTTGGGAATGACTATATCTACACACGAGTAGAGCTCAGAATAGTGCTTGACTCATCTCTCCATCTGCTTTCTTTTATCTGTTATTTTCTCATCAGTAATGGATTTGAGCGGTGCTGTTTTCCTGCTCGCAGTGCCAATAGCTCTATTTATTCCATTCTACATTTTTCTTATGTTCCTGTTTGTGGTGCAGTCCGGATGTTTTCACTAAGCTGTGGCCAATACTCATTTGCACACCGACCAGCTGTTTGATCACCTGGCTTCTGGCGTATTTGAAGTTATACAGGGTATCTGCATTTGAAAGCTGCTTGTATTTAATCAGAACAGTGCGCTTGGCTTCAATAACGGGTGTTATATCCTCCACTTTCGCTTCAAACCAGTCATTTGATATAACAGTTCTTCTTCCAAATGTAGCAAATGCAGTTTTGGGTTTGACATTCCCAAGATGCTGTCAGGTCTCTTTAACAGCTGTGTCATAATGTTGGATTTTGATAATTTCCTGAAAAGGATTGTGAAATCTCTTGATCAGCGCAGGGTCCGACATTCTACTTACGTGGATGAGTTTCTTGTCTTTGCTTCTGGTGGGAATGTTACTTCCTTGGCTGGTAATTTATTTAACAGCTAACCAAAAAATGATCAGTGTCACAGTGTGCACTATTCAAAGTGCGCGTCAGGAGCACATACTGAAGGAGAGATCTTCTGACACAAACTAGATCCAGCTAATGCCAATGCTTTGATCGTAGGTGCATCCATGATACCTTATGTTGGGGTTTGGTCTGAAAATAAGAGTTTGTCACACAAAGTTCATGGTAGGCATAGAACTCTATGAACCGCTGTCCATTTTCATGAGTGTGTCCAACTCCAGACTTGCCAGAACATGAAGGCCACGAGTCGTGATCAGCGCCCACTCTAGCATTGAAATCATTTAGTAGAATAAGCTGTTCTTGACTATGGATGCTTTTACTGATCGCTGAAAAATCATCATAAAACTCATCTTTGCCTTCAGGTGTGGAGTACAAGGTAGGTGCATATACACTGACAAGGGTTACGGGACCTACTGTGGTATGGAGACAAAGCGTAAGCAGGCGTTCTGAACCATTCTCATCTTTTTCAACCATATGTAATAGAGACTTTTTAACTGCAAAGCCTAAACCGTGATCTCTCTTTTCCTTGCCAGTAGAATAAATAATCTTTCTCACTCATTGACCCTGTATTCACTAACCGAGTTTCTTGGAGTGCTACAATGTTCACATCCAGTCTTTTCAGTTCGTCATTGATTACGAGTGTCTTTCTGGCATCGTTTATATCATGCAGATTATCAGATAGTCCAGTCAGCATGGTACGGACATTCCAACATCCCAGTTTAACTGTTGATGCACTTGTGTCGACACCGCAGGGTGAACCTGGAAGGCCTCTCCAGGTCATAAGCTTGGGCATTCTTCTATGGAGAACAAGCTGTTATCCGTGCAGCAGGTCCCCCTCTCCACATTACTAATTGATCCAGGGGACCAGCCGATACAGCCTGGAGTCAGCTACGTCACCAGAGTTGCAAGAATATCAATGGAACCCCCACTAGACTGCCTTAGTGACACCGGATCCGGATGTTTTCTTAGGAATTACTCCCGAAGCCCTTCCCGCGAACATGTATCCCACAAAGCAGTGGGTAAACAGTTTTTAACGATAGCAGTTTTTTATACCTGTTCGGCTTTCCATTCAAAACGGTCAATTTACAGGTCGTGTGACCGGTTATTGATTATTTTATGACACTATAAAATCAATGATGATGTTTATAAGACTGTCGTGGGTAAGTTTCGTAACTACCGTAAAAAAAAAATGTATGTGTTTTCAATCCAAGTCGAAAGGCCGAAAGTAAGTACATTCACCATCTCGGTATAGTAATCGCTACTCCTCACTAGATATCAGTACCACCATTTACAAATGCGTATGTTTGGTGACTACATATTTCAATGCTTTACAGTTGATTCCATGCCATCAAAAATGGACGCTTAAAGATGCGGCATGGTGTAATTCATGTTTAGATGTATGTTTCGTGTGAAGTGAATTCCTTGTGATAATCAGAAATAACAAAAATGTTAAATAACATTATTGAAATACTACATTAGGTCAGTAATTTATGATAAGCACACACGGGATGTCTGCTGTAGAATATTTAACAGTTTACATTGACATCGCATAATCTGTGTTAACATTAAATAAACACATAATACAAAAAGGCATATCTACACCATGCCCGATCTGCTGATCTTGAATCAAGTAGAGAGGCTGAATGAAAACGAAAATTAAACTACGGAGACTGAAAACACAATGATCTGATGTTAGAAAATAAATTATTACAAATACTTTAATTCATTATTCATCTTCTCTAAAAAATATCAACAAACCAGTAGCCATTGCAGATTACGTAGCAACAGTATGTAAACAGGAACATGTATGTGTATAAAGTAAAGTAACCCATAGCATTACTGCCGTAGGGGTGTGAGGTGTTAGCGATCTCACATTTCAAAGGTTCGGCTATATGAGGGCGGAAGCCATCTCCTCTCCCTCGCCGCTTTTACTTCCTGGACTGAACCGGTACCCATTTAAGGCTGGGTCGACCCAGGAGCCATTGCGGTCTGAAAAAAACACTACCGCCTCAACTGTGGAATGAACCCCAGGACCACTCAGATGCGAAGCCAGCACGCTAACCACTGCGCTGTATAGACAGGACGTAACGATTTTATCAATGTATGGAAACTTTTGTCCCAATCCCTGTCAATGAAAATATGCTTGTGGTGAAGATTGTATGGAAAGAGCAGTACCTACACAAGGTTAGCAGTTTATTTAAAGCAACAGTACACATAATTTCAGAAACTAAATTAAAATAAACATATTTACTCGGAGATAATTTTGACCTTTGATTGGTGTAAAATATGTGTTACTTCAAAGAAACTACTTTTTTCCACACACAAACTGTGTAGTAAATCAATAATCAATGTGCATGTTCAGCAGGAGTCGCACATTCAAGGTTCACAAAAATAGCTGACAGCATGAAACTATTACAGCAAGATCTGACAACTGAATGGTCTGTATTTATATGTAATTGCGCTGCTGTGCTTAGAAATCAGCTTTTTCTTGCTCATCATTATCTGCTTTTGTTATATGCGCCTGAATAATGCAGCAATATTGCGTTTTGAGATGGTAATTTCTAAACAAAATGGGTGGTATGCCCATGTTCATCTGAAGATACAATAATTCCCAAACGGAAAGACAAATCTAACTAAAATTTACGCTGAATATTCTAGGGACGATTTGTAGATCATTTCAACCCAATTTTTCTTACATCTCTGTGTCAAGCCGTTACGAATTATGGTAACATATATTTATATGTACATTGTTTACCGGCAATTTTGCAAAATACTGACCTCGTAACCCAATTTGGTTAAAATCCAGACAACGCTATTCATTGTTTAAAGTTTACTGACACCGTGAAAAAAAAGAAGGCGCAGCTGAATGGTTTCGATGTCTGACGTCTTACAAGGATGGCATTGACTGTCCTTCAACTGTTTTCTTTACTCGGATCCAGGAACTAATTCAAATTTCTTTCTATTTACAAGTGTGTGGCTTTATTGTTATTTACTCTCAGATTGTGTGTATTAACAAATTATGTTATTTTTTGTGAGCAATTGAGTATTACAGCTTGAAGGAAATAGACGTGCAGGTTGAAGGAGGAAGAGATTGTGAGTTGGGGATGGAAGCGCAGAGATGGACAGGTTGAGTGGAGTGATTCGTAGAGATTGGAAAATTTAGGGAAAGGAAGCGATTGGCAAGTTTCGGGGGACGAGATTGGCGGTTTGGTGGTGATGGTGTGAAGGTATTTGAGAAATAATGGACAGAGATTGGCGGGTTAAGAAGGGAAAATATTGACAAGAAGATTGAGGGGTTAGGGGACGAAGCAATAACGTGTTCGAAGGCATGATGGGAGTGCTATGGGAACAAGACGGATGGGTAGTGTTTAAACAATTAACTAAAGGTGAAAATGTTGTCGCTCCAAGAATTCTGCTAATTGCATCTGATAAAACTACAGCTTGAATTGGGCGTTTAGGGAGTGGATGGGACCGGTGAATTGAGGAGGGCGGAACATTAACAATTCAAGGCTGGGTTAGAAAGCGGAGAAGGAATGCAATGGCGATGTGAGAAATGCACGAAAAGGGTTTTAAAAAATTAGTTTAAATACTTTCATTATTATTCGTTGCAGCGCTGTTCAATTATATTGTTCACAGATTCACTGGCACGAGAGCAGAGGGCATTGCTCGGTCGAAAGGATTCTATGCTTGCCTGGGAATACGAGGTGCAGTGGATCGAATCCCCTGTCGTACACAAAAAACGATGCTTATTACCAGTTGAACAGAAGAGAGCAGGTCGTGGTCTTCAGACTCCGCACAGGCCACAACCCGCACAGGCCACAACAGACTGAGGTACCACCTTTTCAATAAACTGAAGATAGGTGGCACTGACGAATGCACCTGTGGTACCGGGAAAATGACCACTGAACATCTGCTGCAAAACTGCCCGACATACGAGGACCAGAGAAAGCACATGTTGCCATCACCAGTGGCAACACTAGACAAGCTCAATGGCAGTGTCGACAGCCTCAGGATGACCGATGCTTTTTTCGAAAAAAAATACAGGTTGACGTCTGACAGCGTACGAAGAAGAAGAAGAATCCCCTGCCGTACGACAGCTGTTTTTCTTCTATGTATAATATAACCGTTTATAACAACACCTACATTCACAATTTTTATGAAATTTGAATACATACATTATGTTTGTGTTATCCCAGGAAAAATCTGTTAAATACTACCCCTATCTGTGCTTTACAGTATTGCTATGTCCCGGGGTTAAGCAGGGGGTTAAAACTAGCTATCTCATTTGAGTGAGGACCGACATACCTATCAGTTATAGACCCCCCCCCCCCTCTCCCTTCTCTTGAGACACGAAAGTCAGACCTCTCAGTGATATCAACCTCCATTTTAAGACAAAGGGCTCACCTATCAGCTATAGCAAATCCCCTGAAAGACGAGGGCCAGACTTTTCAACTATAGCAACCTCTACTAAGAGATGTGGGCCTGACCTTAGTTATAGCAGCCTCCCCTAGGAGATGAGGGCTGGACCTCTCAACTATAGCAACCTTCACTGAGAGACGAGGGCCGGACCTCTCAACTATAGCAACCTTCACTGAGAGACGAGGGCCGGACCTCTCAGCTATAACAACCTCCACTGAGAGACGAGGGCCGGACCTCTCAACTATAGCAACCTTCACTGAGAGACGAGGGCCGGACCTCTCAGCTATAACAACCTCCACTGAGAGACGAGGGCCGGACCTCTCAACTATAACAACCTTCACTGAGAGACGAGGGCCGGACCTCTCAACTATAACAACCTCCACTGAGAGACGAGGGCCGGACCTCTCAGCTATAACAACCTCCACTGAATGACGAGGGCCGAACCTCTCAGCTATAACAACCTCCACTGAGAGACGAGGGCCGGACCTTTCCGCTATAGGTGCCTACTGAGAGACGAGGGCCTGGCCTCAAAGCTATAGGGGTCTCTTGAGAGATGAGGGCCAGACCTTTCAGCTATAGCAACCTTCACTACAAGAAGAGGATTTAACCTCTCAGCTATACCAACCAGGGACCCGCGTAGCGCAGTGGTTAGCGCGATGGCTTCGCATCTGAGTGGTCCTGGGTTCATTCCCCAGTTGAGGCAGTAATGTTTTTTTTTCAGACCGCAATGGCTCCCGGGTCGACCCAGCCTTAAATGGGAACCGGTTCAGTCCGGGAAGTAAAAGCGGCGAGGGTGAGGAGATGGCTACCGCCCTCATAAAGCCGAGATTTTGAAATGTGAGATCGCTAACACCTCACACCCCTACGGCAGTAATGCTATGGGATACTTTACTTTACTTTACTTTACTGTACCAACCTCCATTACAAGACGATGATTTAACCTCTCAGCTATA
This sequence comes from Ariolimax columbianus, assembly GCA_036924085.1. NCBI lineage: Eukaryota > Metazoa > Mollusca > Gastropoda > Stylommatophora > Arionidae > Ariolimax > Ariolimax columbianus. Next base: position 170,127,741 of record JAVGWX010000001.1, read on the forward strand.
CCACCCTCCATTACAAGACGAGGATTTAACCTCTCAGCTATATCACCATACGCTTCCGAGGCGAGGATTTAACCTCTCAGCTATATCAACCTCAATTACGTGAAGAGGATTTAACCTTTCATCTATACCACGCTCCACTACGTGAAGAGGATTTAACCTCTCAGCTATACCACCCTCCACTACGAAACGAGGATTTAACCTCTCAGCTATACAACCCTCTTCTACGAAACAAATATTTAAACTCTCAGCTATAATAACCCCCATATTAAGAACCTTCTCAGTTACAGGCTTAAGCAGAGAGAACCTTTCACGCTGTAACTTCATTTCAGTTGGTTGGTCATTCAGATTCGCTTCTCAATGTGAAAAATGGTTGACATAACCAACTACATTACGCTTGGCTGAGACCCGTGTGCTGAGTGTCCTGGTGACCAAGCACGTACTCCGTTGCTTCCACATCGCGTTCGAAATTGTCCCCTGATTTGATCAGGTACCAATTTACAGCTGGAACGAGTGGAAGAAGCGGCCATATCATGAGAAAACACACGACGTGCTCGGGATGTCAAAATGGGACGTTCTGATTGTAAACCTCACTCAAAATCCATAGACCATTGAACCTCCTTGTGACATTCAGGGAAGCAGTGATGGTACTACGTTCGCAACGGCTGGATAATGGCACGCGAAGACATGTATTTACGAAATACATAAATAAACATCACAGAATGCGCGGACTTCAAACTGTTCAATATACTGCGGACAGGAGAAGACGAAGATGTTTCTACACAACGGTGTTCCTCATTTCTCATTTCATTATGTACTATAATCGTGCACATTGTGCGCTAATGTAATATTTAAAACAAACTGTTTGGTTCTAATGTTATACATTAATAAATAAAGTAACAGTTAGTTAGTTGATCATCGCAAGCGAAGATGGCGACTGCGACATACATGTTTATTCATATATGTATGCATTTGACTGTAAAATCCAATGTGATCGCGACAAGTTCTACCGTACGTAGGGCACAGGTAAACAGCATTTGTAATTGGGCCGTAGTGGATTATTTCCTTTCGTGCAGCTTGCTGTTCCTGCGCCTCCGTAATAATCCTCTGTTCAGCGGTGCAAGCACGATGTGTGATGTCAGTGTGCCAGGCTGAGCGGTTCAGAGCAAACAGCTCCTATGCAGCAACAGCAATGGAAAAACTATTCAAAGACACTTTTTGAGCGTCTGTGTATCGTTTCTTTTGTCCCCACTGCGATTGTTGTTCTGTCATGAGCTCACCGTACAACAGTTATTTAGGTGTGCGGTCATCTGACATGTGAACAACATGCCCTGTCCATCTGACATGTGAACAACATGCCCTGTCCATCTGATATGTGAACAACATGCCCTGTCCATCTGACATGTGAACAACATGCCCTGTCCATCTGACATGTGAACAACATGCCCTGTCCATCTGACATGTGAACAACATGCCCTGTCCATCTGACATGTGAACAACATGCCCTGTCCATCTGACATGTGAACAACATGCCCTGTCCATCTGCTCCTTCTGCAAAGAACTACAGAGTTGAGCACTCGATCCTGCCAATCGATCCTGAGCAGTCTGCGGAGACAGTTTATATGGAAATGATTAAGTTTCGTGACATGCCTGGTATAGATTGTCCATGTTTTACATGCGTACAGAAGTTATTTAATAGATCTCATGGTAACCATTTAGCTTATTTTACTTCCATTGTTTGTCCAGCCTGTTTTACATTTATTTGAACAGTAACAATGATCTTCTCTGTTATTATACTTATGTGAACTTGCCGTAACATTATTTGTGTCCAGCCTGTCAAGACCGCGACAGTGACGCATGCTTAACATCTTGTAATAGTAACATCAGCTACTGTTGATGATGAACAGACAATTTGATTGTTGGTGCAATGCAAAGGGAGTCAACTCATATTTATAAGAATGTCCTGTAACATGTTAGAAGTTGTCCACCTTGTTTTTAGTTCTTAGTTCTTAGTAACCTGTGCTTCTACAAGCGCCAAATGCCACTGTGCAGGTCCTAGCTCTGGTATGAGCTGGATATAGCCGGGAAAAGGAATTCCTGATTGGCGGGCTAGGCTTGATCAGCTTAATATTCCGCTGCGTTAGTTGGTTAACCGCTATACGAGTTCATATTATTAGACTCAAACACTAGAGAAAAGTAGGCGTGCAGCCTGTTAGGCGCCATCTATGCTGCTCTAAACAAACCACCTAACCATGGCCGGTGTTATGCCATGTAACACACTTAGTCGCCGCTTACGACATGATCTCTGTGAGGCAGTGTTGCTATTCTTGTCCTTGTAATCCACAAAGACCCCGGCAGACCACTTCACACTTTATTGAAGCTATAAGTCTCACCTGCCTTCTAAATGACAAGTCTAGCATTAGTGTACAGAAGACAAACGACTTATAAGTCTGAAAAATATAGATCGTTTGCTAAGCTAGCCTACGCGACGTATTTACGTTTTCATTTCACTCCTGTAAAAATAGAGACGTCATTGCTGTGGTTTAACTGCTGTTCTGACTGAGAGGACAGTTTAAAACAGTGTCTTGACTGAAAAGATAGTTTAAAACGGTGTCTTGACTGAGAGGATAGTGTAACAGTTCCCGCCGGAGCAAGGGGAGTTTAGGATGCCTGAACATGTTAAAGCTTAGAGCTACCTGAATGCATGTCAAGGTCACTCACCGTCTCGGCAAAGGAGAACAGAGTTGGGTTAAAGAATGTGGACAGATAGAAACTGACCATTGGCCTTCCGATTTTGGTAGGGGGAGAGTGATTGACAGACGAAATTGGCAGCGGGGCTTGCTGCGAGAGAAATGGAGTGACAGGTGTGCAAAGTGTTTCGGTCCAATTGGATTGAAGATGACCATCACCTGAGATCGATTGGTCAAGCTCTGGCCTTGCTTGAGGATATATAACTCGAGACAAAGTTTAGCTCGGGAGGCTGGAGAGAGGGAGGCTGGAGAGAGAGAGGCTGTATGGAGGAGAGTGAGACTGAATGTGGATAGTATGTTTAACTCACCGACTTAGATAGAGGAGCGATTGATAGACTGCTGGACGAATGTTTAGTGACAGAACAGGATCGCTCAAATAGGTGTGTGAGTTTTGCATTAATAGATAATCTGAAAGTGTGTTTGTAAGCAAGGACACATTGTGAACGAGTTATGTCGAGATCGCGCGCCTGAGGGGATTTCAGTGAGGAAGAGTATTTGATAAGGTGTGTTGAAGACGCAGTTAAGGCAATGTGTGTGCGATGTAATTGCAAGGCAATAGAACTGGGTTTTTAGATAGTTGGGAATTCCATCAATAGCTAATGCTTACAATTCCCGTTTTAGTAGAATCTTTAGTTAAGATATGTATTATATTGTGTTAGTAATTTCTCTACTCATTCTTTGATATGAGTATGATTTAATAAATATGCCACCTGCTGTGTGATATGTCATTTACTGAGTATGGTCATGATGATGTGGATGTGAGAATGTTCTAAGTTAGAATAGCGGCCAAGGCAAAAAGTGGGGTTTGCTACATTAGTTTAAAACGGTGTCTTGACTGAGAGGACAGTTTAAAACGGTATCTTGACTGGGACGAAAGCTTGATCTGGTCTCCTTGCATATTCAGAGACATCGTACTAACTCAACATAGTAGTTATCACCATCAGATGTCATGCAGTGTATTGTCAGTTATCCATTTCCTCCACGTCCTCCTATATTTCCCGAGAAGGTGGACAATTGTGTGAGCATTCAAACTAGTCTAATGTCTTCCCCACACAAAATGGGGACAATTGTGTGAGCATTCAAACTCGTCTAATGTCTTCCCCACACAAAATGGGGACAATTGTGTGAGCATTCAAACTCGTCTAATGTCTTCCCCACACAAAATGGGGACAATTGTGTGAGCATTCAAACTCGTCTAATGTCTTCCCCACACAAAATGGGGACAATTGTGTGAGCATTCAAACTCGTCTAATGTCTTCCCCACACAAAATGGGGACAATTGTGTGAGCATTCAAACTCGTCTAATGTCTTACCCTCACAAAATGGGGACAATTCTCGCTAGATTATTTGACTTTTCCTGATGAGAATATAGTTATCCAGCACATATTAACAAAGAGTGCTCGGTAAACTGAAGGTCTCATTCGGACTGTCGTTGTCCTTATCATTGAGTTAGACCTCCTGCAAGTGACTTCATCCTTCGACTATCCTACGTGTGTGCTTGTTTTTGTTGACCACATCGCTGTGTCTAGTTAGATTTTTCTGTCTTTTTTTTTTTTTTACGAATCATGCTCTTTCCAAACACTGAAACGATAAATTATTAATGGTAAAACCTTGTGTCATGGCGAGATTATCCATCTAATATCGGCCTACCAGCCCCAAATTAGCACTAATAAGAATAAGAAATATAGATTAACTTTAAACCTGCCCGTGTATTTGCAGCGGTGGCTTCAATATTATTGGTGTAAACTGATGATGTTGATAACCTCATTTAAATCATTATTTAGGACATGATCGATATGTTTCAGTGGTTCTATGCTCTTCAACTGAGGTACAACTCAGGTAGCACAGGTAATACGCAGTACTGATTAATGAGTACTCTTCTTCATGAAGTATCAGATAGTGAAATTATAAGAACGGTTGTGCCCCTTGCATTGGTTCCATAAATTCTAATTAACAGCAAGGAATTATATGTGTGTGTTAGTGGCAGGGGGAAGGGGGTGTATTATGTGTGGTGTGCAGGCACACACGCACGCACGCACACACACACACACATATGGACTGACGACGGAAGGATAGATGGACGGATGGACGGACGGATGGATGGATGGTTGGATGGATCGATAGATAGATAGATAGATAGATAGATAGATAGATAGATAGATAGATAGATAGATAGATAGATAGATAGATAGATAGATAGATAGATAGATAGATAGATAGATAGATAGATAGATAGATAGATAGATAGATAGATAGATAGATAGATAGATAGATAGATAGATAGATAGATAGATAGATAGATAGATAGATAGATAGATAGATAGATAGATAGATAGATAGATAGATAGATATACCTTCAAGACGAACAAAAAACCCTGTGTTTGTCTTCAATGCTCTGGTCAGACTTCACTTCACAGACATGACTGACTATAGGATGATACGACTTAGAGTGATGATAGACCCAAAAAATGTATACTCATCTTTATTGTCTTTCTCAATGCGTCATTGTTTGCTCACTTCTCTGTGGTACAATATCTTCTCCTCACCAAGCGTGAGGTGACTAATTCCACTTGGATCGGTCCAAAGCTACGTCTTCCCGGGATGTCAGATTCATGACATGATTCAGCATTTTCATATTTCGCTTATACATATCTTAGAACCTCAACTGTGGTCAGTCGAGTGTTCCTTTGCCATCCGCCAACTGTCCATAGAGAATATCTTTGGGAATGCGATCATCTTCCATGTGATAAACATGACCGAACTTCGCTGTCTAAGGAGAGTGTACATGCTTGGAAGACCATTGCGAGAGTGCACTTCTGCATTCTTCACTCTGCACCTCTATGTATTTTCAAGAATGAACCGCAGGCGACTTAGATTGAATGTATTAAGCATGTGCTCTTGTTTGCAATAAGTTGTCCAAGTCTCTCTGCCATATGGAAGTGTGCTGACAACACATCCATTGTACACCATGGTCTTGATCGCGTTGTGAGGCAAGCAAAAGTAGCAGCAGCTTTGGAACTGCTACTGGCATATTTCTGAGTCTAGTATAATTGTTCCAGTACATTTGTTGTGTTGAGAAGTTCTTGCTGACTGTGTGTCACAATTGCAACATCACCAGCGAAAAGCAGTTTTCTTATGGTGATCTATCTGTTCTTAGTTTTGGCTCTGAGACTTGCATGGTTAAACAGCCTACTATCCAACCTACTGTGAAGGCAGATTTCTTCATTTGCGTTACCAAATGTATGTTTCAGTAACACAGCAAAGAAGATTCCGAAAAGTGTCGATGCCAGAACACAGCCCTGCTTAACACCACTTTGAATACCAAATGGTGGTGATATGTCACTATCAAATTAGACTGTTCATGTCATGCCCTCATGGAACGATGTTATTAGTCGTAGACGCTTGTTTGGGCAGCTTATTCTAACGAGGACTTTGAAGAGTCCCTACTAACCAAATCAAATGTCTTTGTAGGGTCAATAAAGGCGACCGACGTAAATCAGGTGGAATCCCGTCGCTGCCTGGTGCTTGGCTCAGAGCCAAGCACCAGCATACTGTACATACAGACCTTCTGACTCACGGGGACATATCTTTGACACGTTACATTCCAAGGCTGACTAAATAACGGAACTTGCATGTGTCAACTATCAGTTCAACTATAAAAGCGTGTTGGACGAACAAAGATGGATATGCAATTGGTTTCAGCGCAAGATTATGTGAAAGGATCACTCTCAACAGTGATTTGTTGTGTTCTGAACCGTGAATTTTTTTTTAATTCTCTGAGTGAAGAATGAATTGATTACAACGTTGGGCACAATGGTTCCGTTTTTTAATCGGCCTTTGAATATGACGTTTCATAGGGATTTTCCCGGTGAGACGTCCTATCTAGAATGAGCTATCAATGGCTTTATTCAGATCTTTCACAGCTCGATGCAATGTGCACGGTACGTTGAAAGGCAAGCTTATAAATCGCTGTATTTCCATAGTTCAGGAACGAGATCATTGGAGAAGAAGTTTCTACAAGCAGAATAAGTGCTTGAGTTCGTACGTGATTGTATGTATGAACGTATGTATGTATGTATGTATGTACGTATGTATGAACGTATGTATGTATGTATGTATGTATGTATGTATGTATGTATGTATGTATGTATGTACGTATGTACGTATGTATGAACGTATGTATGTATGTATGTACGTATGTATGAACGTATGTATGTATGTATGTATGTACGTATGTACGTATGTATGAACGTATGTATGTATGTATGTACATACGTACGTACGTATGTAGGTATGTATATATATATATATATATATATATATATATATATATATATATATATATATATATATATATATACTTCTAGCCCGTCTTGTCATGTTCAACCCTGCCCCTTTCAAATGTCGAGCAACATCAAGTCATTAACTGGTCTTGCCGATACAGACAAGTCTCAGACTAATGACATCACGCTAAACCCAGACCACCAGGCGCTATCTCTGCAGGAAGTACTAAAGTGTATTAGAACCTATAAGTATAGTCAAGGATTATGCACGCGAAATAACCACGCTTCTATAAACAGAAGGTCATTATCAGAGAGAAGGAATCGACGTGACATATGAAGTCACTGCTTAACTAAGAGTAACGAGTAAAAAAATTGTGATATGAGGAAGTGAAGAAAAAATGAGATGGTAAATAAATATATGTGACCACAGATCTATGTCAAAGTGTTTCTCCACAGATCGAGCTGACTGTTGTATCATTGGTATTTATATCTATTTAGTTTTCTTACCGAGAACTATATACCCGGAACCTACTGGTGTATGAATGTATTATTGCGCTCTGCGTCATAATAACTAAGTCTTTGGTCTCATTTAAATATCCATTGTACATTATCTGTATCAATTTAGAACACATTAAAAGCATTTTGGAATGCTAATATAACTTGCTGAAATAGAATTGCATTATTGTCTTCATCTTAGGCATGCTAGAATGTAGTGAATGTCTTTACTAGGGAAATAACAGTGAATGTGCGACTGTTTCAGAGACATTACGTTGAATGCCATAGTTCCTCGTTACCCCACCCCTTCCGATCGATTTAACGCCAACAAGTTATTCCGTCGTTGAGATGACACTTTCCACCAGTGTGTGATGGTAAGATGAGATCCATGTTCTCTCAAAACTCCGTATGGTTACGCAAAGAATTTGGCTTCAATTGACCTCATTAACATTTCGGATCTATTTCATGTTTTTATTCTATTCGCTTTTTTTTTTGCATTAATGTGTGCTTCCTAATGTTATATTTCCTCAATGCTTCCTATTCCCGCCTCACTCACCTGTTATGTATATCCTCAATACTTCCTATTCCCGTCTCACTGATCAGTTTTGTATATCTTCAATACTTCCTATTCCCGCCTCGCTCATCAATTATGTATATCCTCAATACTTCCTATTCCCGCCTCACTCACCCGTTTTGTATATCCTCAATACTTCCTATTCCCGCCTCGCTCATCAATTATGTATATCCTCAATACTTCCTATTCCCGCCTCGCTCATCAATTATGTATATCCTCAATACTTCCTATTCCCGCCTCGCTCATCAATTATGTATATCCTCAATACTTCCTATTCCCGCCTCGCTCATCAATTATGTATATCCTCAATACTTCCTATTCCCGCATAATTCACCCGTTATGTATATCCTCAATACTTGCTAGTCCCGCCTCATTCACCCGTTTCATTCCCTTACTTACTGTCAGTTCATGTCTACTAACAGCAAAATGGACATTTAAAAAAGAAAATAATAACTATAATAGCCCCCGCCCTGCTTTGCCTTCCTTTATATATCTGACTTGTGTAAAACATATACTAGTCTAATTCCCTTATCAGACATCTGTGCTCCGCCCAATTGTCCACTGGATAGTATCTCAACCGTTTCTTGTTCACTTCAGTCCACAATTAAGGAACACGGATACGTATTAGCTCAACTTGTTCTCGAATTGAACTACACAATATAATGTTAGTTTAGTGTCCCTTCATTGATACGGATGAAGGGGGGCACGCAGTTGCGACGGTGGTGGTGGGGTGGGGTGGGGGGGGGTGGTTGAAGAAATGTAAATGTAATCAATCAATCAAAACCCTTGAACTCCCTGCGGAAGTCTTCCTGTCATGCGCCATCATCTCCAGTACATTTCCTCCCTACCGTTATCTCCCCTTCTCGTTGAGTGTTTAGGTCTGCCCCTACTTCTTTTGCAATCCAGAACCAAAACCTGCGTTGTAATGCTGTCATCTGGTTTCTGTAATGTGTGTCCTATCCATCGCCAACCCCTTATCTTTGCGTCTAATCATACTGGCATTTGACCGGTTCTTTCCAACAGATCTATCATATAAACTGTCTCATACGATTGCAACCCGTCCTTTCTGCGCAATCATCCGTTGATGAAAGCTTAAGCTTATTTAATTGTTTGTATCTTTGGTTTCCTCCGTCACAGAGCCAAACAGCAACACGTACTCGACATTGGAATTGATGAAGATCTGTTCTTGTGTGGTGGGCTTCCTTTATTTCGTTGTCCACAAATTCCGTAAAGCTATAAAAGTCAATCTAGTCTTTTCTATTCTAAATTTGAAATCTCTTTAATTAGATCCGACCCGCTCATTGCTACCATGTTATCAGAGTAAGTCTACTTTTTATATTCAATTTCCTCCAGTAGAATCTGATTGTAGTTATGCTCTTTAATCCTCATAATCTTTGAGTATTTTTCTACACACGCAAGTCAAATTTCATTGATCATTCAAGACACTCACTATAGGATCCATGGAGACTAGCACAAATAATACAAACCAGAAGGTAAGCAACACTTGACAGAGTTGGGCATACAAAGATCTTCAGATTCAGAACGGGACATTGCAGATTCATTGCCCACATCCTGGGAATGGGTCTCAGAGACACGGTCACATGCTATTGCGGAGCCCCGAAGCAAACACCAGAACATATTCTGCATGACTGCCCCCGGACCCCGTTATACATGTCTTTGAAAAGCAACTTAGCCCGGAAAGCGACGTTGTTGGAAAAGCTTTCAGGTACCAGTGAAGACATGAAACACAGTTTCCTTCGTCAACTTTACCGGGCTAGAAGCATAGTATCAGTTGATCGAAGAAAAAGCGGAAGAAGACGGACCATTTAGTAAGTTTATTTTATGTTATTTTGCATTTGGTTGTGGCTGTAAATAGAAAGAGCCAAGTCATCTGGAAAGTCCAGATCAGCAAGTCTGTTCGTCAAAAGTCTTTGAAGTGGTTTTCTTCATAACTCAATCAACAATCAGCAGAATTAGGAATGATGATAAGAGACATCCTGGTCTCCAGCAACCTCGCCATCATGCAAAACTCTGCACCCTTTATGTTGTGTACATTTTCTGAATTTAGTAAACGTCAGGCATCCTGTAATCTGAGCAATTTCCGGAGTCATTTCCTGTCCAATCTGTCAAATGTCTTTTCATAATCCACGATCCTGATGTAATCTGATGTGTTTCATTCTACACATTGTTCAAATTATCAGATATCTTCTCTACACGTGATCAGTTTTGCTCAAATTCCGCCTGCTCGTCCCTAGGCTGTTTATTTGTGGACGCTTTCAATATTTGTAATTCAAACCTATTTAATATCTTCACAGGTATTAATAACAACATTATGACTCTATGATCATCACAGGTACCAATAACAACATTATGACTCTATGATCTTCACAGGTACCAATAACAACATTATGACTTTATGATCTTCACAGATAACAACATTATGACTCTTATGATCTTCACAGATAACAACATTATGACTCTATGATCTTCACAGATAACAACATTATGACTCTATGATCTTCACAGATAACAACATTAGGACTCTATGATCTTCACAGATAACAACATTATGACTCTATGATCTTCACAGATAACAAATTATGACTCTATGATCTTCACAGAAAACAACATTATGACTCTATGATCTTCACAGAAAACAACATTATGACTCTATGATCTGCACAGAAAACAACATTATGACTCTATGATTTGCACAGAAAACAACATTATGACTATGATTTGCACATCGGTGCAGATCACTCTTCTTCCTTAATTGGACTCCCTTCTCTCTAGTCGGGAGGTAATTCTTCCTTATCTCAAGCGTTACCAAGTAATAAGCATAATAAGTTTGTTGAAACTTTGAAGTTTGATTTGATTGCTTCTGCTGAGAGACCGTATGCACAAGTGGATTCACCGTTTTTCAGTGGTAAAATAGCTTTCCTCATTTTTATGCTAGACGGCTTTATGGAATTAACCTGCACTTCTGAATCCGCGGGTTGAATGTCAAAGAGATTTATTTGAAGTGGTCTATTTAATTGTTCATAACGAAACGTTTTGACTGTCTCTTCATTTGCTCTTTCGTTTTGCTAAGCAACTTTTCTAACTTATCATTAATAAATCAATTTACCTACTTATAGTTGTCTGTCAGTTTCTTCTAGCAGGTGTACAGTCGCTGCTTCATGCGCTTCTCTTGCCAGCTCGTCAATATATTACCTTTAACCTTATCTCATGCAACTTTTAATTTATGTATTAGCTACAATGTATAATTCCTGCGCTTTTGCTCTAATACATCGGGCTATGATGCGGTCTATGACTTTGTTCATTTTTTAAACCTTTATCTTTGTTATTTTAATGACTACAGTCCATATTTGGTGTTGTATTTCCCAATTTACACATGGAATATGCACGTTCCGTTTGATGGTTTTATTTTTTACTGTATCCATACTTTTCCGTATCGTTTACGTCTTTCAGCTGTTATACCAAGTTTTACCTGTGGGATATCGAGATTCTAAACTGATATTGAAAAATCTTGAACTGTTATCTGTCGTTATTCTTTCTTCGTAAACTGATTAAGTTTCATCTTTATTTCGACTTACAGAAGCTGGTTGTCTGATACATCGTATATTGCAACATCACGCAATCTATATTATCATTATTGTATGTTTGATAGCATTGTTCGTCTACTGCATTGTTATTTACTGATTTGTTCTTTGCTACCGCTGTCACACGTGTTCATTATTTCAGACACAGGAATAGGGGTTTTTAAAATAGTGACTATCCATACAAGACGTCCCAGGCGAGGGAGGAGAGTTTTCTATAGACAATTTGGACACATATGGACACAGATCGAGGGTGACATGGATAATGTAAGGTGGCAGGAATAATGTAAGGTGAGAGAGATTATGTGAGAGGTATAATGTAAGATGAGAGAGATAATGTAAGGTGAGAGAGATATTGTAAGGTGACAGGGATAGTGTCAGTTGACATGGATTATGAAAGGTGACAGGGATAATGTAAGGTGACAGGAATAATGTAAGGTGAGAGGGATCATGTAGCGTAACCGGGATAATTTAAGGTGACAGGGACAATGTAAGGTGACAGGGATAATATAATGTATATTTAAAGTAGACGTCACATACTAATCTATCAAGCATAACAAATCGTCTTATCTTTGAAAGCTTATTGTCCAGCTAAACGGAAGGAAACCTTCGAATTGTGTCCTTTTTGTTAATCATTCCAACCTTTCTAGACTAATAATTTGTCATACTAGGATAGTTAAACATATACTCCTGTTCTCAGGAACTATCAACCTGAATAGTATATTAGCTCTCTGGGTCTAATTATCACAAGTTTTGTTATTTTAATGTTTGTCAAGCAATTATTGCAACATTTATATTCATTGCTGAGTCACACAGTAGAGAGGATGTATTGGACTTAAGTAGAGGTCATGTTTTCCCGCAATAACCACCCAGTGAACAGGCCAGTTTTCTATTTGACCTCGGTTAAAAACAAATCTGTACCGTACCAAAGGTCTGTCCCCGTGGTCAGTGCAACAACCTTCAAATCCCTCGAACCTAAGCCCCTCTTATGATTACAAAATGGACTTCCTTGCTACGCAAAACTATCACAAGTAGAGATGTGTGCGTCGTGTATTCAATTTACAGTCATTAACAAAAATGGAGTACTTGTTACAAATTAACCGTTTCTGTTCTGTTCCTAAGAATCGACTTTACTGCATTCCGGAAATACATGAGTAGTTAGTCTCTCAGTAAATGGTGTTCAGTGTCGGGATATTGATGGTTCCTGTCGCTCGTTGGTAGTGCACACTTCTTCTCTGTCCTACTCATTTGCTATACACTAGCTGTTTATTTTAACTATTATTTCACAGGCCTAGTAGATATTGAATTTGGTATTAGAAGCTAAAACCGCTGGATGGATTCAACATTATTACCGCAAATATAATATTAGAATAAAAGAATTTTGTTTAAAAAACACAATATAATCAGGCAAATGAAAATCAGATTACGTTAAGTGACACGTCTCACAACTAAAAGGTGCTGGGTTCGATCCCCATTACAGCACCGGCCGTTACCCCGGAGAAGCAAACCCTTAGAAAATACAGGAGGATACAGACCCTTACATTAAATGCATGCTGAAGTCGGATGCACTGGGCCGACAGGCGCAAATAAAAACCACAGTGCAACGCACACCGCCTTGTGGAGTAGAGAAATAAGGCGAATGCAAAACAAAACAAAACAAAAATTGATTACGTGAAATTGTTGTTATATGATAATCACTATATTTCTATTAACCTGATCACTTTAAATCGTTACGATTGGCAGAAAATCAGAGGGAATGAATGCAATAATAAAAGTCAAATCTGATGTGATGTAAAAGTTAGAATGCATAAATGCTTTCAAATGGACATGTGTATATGACCTGTGAAAATTCGTATTTGAAATATGATACTCTAAATCACATGATCTATTGTTGAATATTATATAACTAAGGTCGTAAAAATAGTCATTTAATAGGTTAGTGTAAAGTTAGTTGCTTATTTGTAACCATTGATAAAGTATATCCTGCGTTCATGAAAACATTTTGGTGCACCTTCCCGGACATTACCAACAAAATAGCCTATCAGATGCTGCACAAGATGGATAACAATATAAAACATAATCCAGATTAGGTCAGAACAACTGTTGTCAAGCTGAAGGTCATCAGTGCCAAATAAAGCACGACAGCTAGTAAGGTGGAGCAAAGTGCCAGCTACATCGGCGGGAAATGATATCCCTGAAATGTCGACTCTGTTAATGTTCGTCGTCGAGTCAGACTGCACATCTAGTTTGAGTTATCTACTGCATCGACCGATGACGCTTTGAAACAGCTCTCAGTGCCCTTATCAATACTCAGTATGACAATATGATGATGCTAAACCTGCAGCTGTGTTACAGCTTGAGAGTGCGCCTGCCAACAAAATTACAACAATGGACAACAATAGTGTAGTGTCTAAGCAGGCAAATCCCAGACCAGTAAAAGCTCTGACACACCACAAGTTGAGCAAAATAAAAACTCCAATCTGGCATGAACGCTAGCTTTAGGCAAAATTCTTGAGCGTTCGTCTCGAACTGGATGTTTTGACATAACGTGGTAGTTTACAGCGAAGCCCGACACATCTGGTGTCAGCTGGCCTTTATAGTACCGGATTTGCCTTCCCACTGCTTTCCCCACTCACTTAGTGGGATCACATTAGTGTACCCAGTTTCCAGAGCCGCTTCTTTGAGACGGAATGGCGACTTTGTCAGTTTTAGTTCATTGACCCTGATGCAGTCAGCGTTGAATCGCTAGCTGGTGTGTTGCATCTTCGGCCCCTGTCAGATACAGGTAAGTGGGCAACTGACAAAAAAGTAAAGCTAGTGATCATAATAACAATAATAAGAAAAAGCAGCAGAAAAATTATACTTCTACAGTTCGACTTATAACGAAATTACGTTTCCAGGCCATAAATTAAGAGAATCTTACAGTACGTTTACATGAATTTACAAGGCTGCAGATATACTCAAAACATTCAATAGATAGAAGTTGGGGCGGCCAACCAATCAAGTCGAACAGTCTTACTTGCTGCCTTAAATTGAAGACTTAAATTAGCTGCTGGTCCAGCAGTTGGCCGAGGACGCTTTTATCTACTTCGGTCTTGCAATACTGTTGATAATCTGGTAACTGCACTTCTGCTGGAGGTAGACGGTGTGTCACTACAGTTATAAAACATTACGGAAAGCTGTAATCTCACTTTACAAAGATTAAGCAGAAGCTTACATTGTTGCCAATTGCAACCGTCCGTCCGTCCGTCCGTCAGTCGGTCCCTGCATCCGTCCTAGTGAGGCTTTTTACACATCCGTCCTCCGCCGACCAGTGTGTGTGGTTCGTACGTCTCCGACATATATCTGGTTGATCCTGCCAGTAGTCATATGCTTGTCTAAAAGATTAAGCCATGCATGGCTAAGTCCACACTGTCTCACGGTGAAACCGCGATTGGCTCATTAAATCAGTCCAGGTTCCTTATATGACACGATCCTACTTGAATAACTGTGGTAATTCTAGAGCTAATACATGCTTACAAAGCTCCGACTCTCGCGGAGAGAGCGCTTTTATTAGTTCAAAACCAATCGTCGTTTCCCCTCGCGGGGTTGCGGCGTCCCCACTGGTGACTCTGGATAACTTTGTGCTGATCGCATGGCCTCATGTGCCGGCGACGCATCATTCAAATGTCTGCCCTATCAAATGTCGATGGTACGTGACATGCCTACCATGGTTGTAAAGGGTAACGGGGAATCAGGATTCGATTCCGGAGAGGGAGCATGAGAAACGGCTACCACATCCAAGGAAGGCAGCAGGCGCGCAACTTACCCACTCCCGGCACGGGGAGGTAGTGACGAAAAATAACAATACGGGACTCTTTCGAGGCCCCGTAATTGGAATGAGTACACTTTAAACCCTTTAACGAGGATCTATTGGAGGGCAAGTCTGGTGCCAGCAGCCGCGGTAATTCCAGCTCCAATAGCGTATATTAAAGTTGTTGCAGTTAAAAAGCTCGTAGTTGGATCTCAGGCGCAGGCGGGCGGTCCGGCTCGCGCCGGTTCACTGCCCGTTGTCTCCTGCCCTACCGTCTGCCGGCTCTCTCCCACGGGTGCTCTTCGCTGAGCGTCCTGGGTGGCCGGCGCGTTTACTTTGAAAAAATTAGTGTTCAAAGCAGGCCTCGGCTGCCTGAATAATGGTGCATGGAATAATGGAATAGGACCTCGGTTCTATTTTGTTGGTTTTCGGAACTGGAGGTAATGATTAACAGGGACAAACGGGGGCATTCGTATTGCGGCGTTAGAGGTGAAATTCTTGGATCGCCGCAAGACGAGCTACTGCGAAAGCATTTGTCAAGAATGTTTTCATTAATCAAGAACGAAAGTCAGAGGCGCGAAGACGATCAGATACCGTCGTAGTTCTGACCATAAACGATGCCGACTAGCGATCCGCAGGAGTTGCTTCGATGACTCTGCGGGCAGCTTCCGGGAAACCAAAGTGTTTGGGTTCCGGGGGAAGTATGGTTGCAAAGCTGAAACTTAAAGGAATTGACGGAAGGGCACCACCAGGAGTGGAGCCTGCGGCTTAATTTGACTCAACACGGCCAACACTGAAATGATTGACATGCCGAGACCACTCTTCTGGAGTCTAATATGGAACTGGTGCTGGACTTAGACCCCCAGAAATCTGGGGTTATGTCCCCTGTGGCTCGTTTTTGTCTGCATCCAGTGTTTGATAAAGGAATTGACGGAAGAGCACTATCAGGAGTGGAGCCTGAGACCTAAGTTAACTTACCACGCCAATACTGCAGAATGACTATCAAAAAGTACACCTTAGTGGGGTCTAATAGAGAACATGTGCTGGAATTAGACCCTCGAAAATCTTTGGGACTACCCTTTAAGAAACTTGATTATCTCGCTAAGGGAATTGACGGAAGGGCACCACCAGGTGTGGAACCTGCGGCTTAATTTGACTGAACACGCCAATACTGTAGAACAACTGACAAATTGAGAGCACTGCCGTTTGGGTCTAATAATGAACGTACGCTGGTATTAGACTCACGGACGACAAGTCAGCTCAAATGAAAGAACGCTACGGAAATCGTGTTTAACTCCGCAGATTTCAAATACCTGGTCATTGACAAACAAAAGCCCTCAATAAATTCGTCTGACCAAATAGTGAACGGGTGCTGGAAATAGATCTGAAGACAGGTCAGTTTTACCCTACAAATGACAGGGCGTTGCTACGGAAAACCAGCTCAAATCGAGAGGAGCCGCAGACACTTTGGTTCACGTACCAGGCTGATAAGCCAAGGGCGCGAGGCTACCATGTGGGGGATTACGGCCGAACCCTTGAAAGCCGCAATCCCGCCCAAAATCTCAGCACCACTGCAATGGGAGGCTCCTACATGCTCGGGACCTGGGGCTTGCGCCCCAGCCCTATCAGGTAGAGCCACAGTAAGAGGTCCTTGCCGCCCGCAAATCAAAGCGGGCGGAAAACTGCTTGATACTCACCCTATACGGCGATGGGGTGCGAAAAACACCAACCAAAGACTTAGAAACTGGTCGGGGTGTCGAAAACAGTAGAGCAGCCACCACACTGTGAACTGTCAAGACTCAACCACTGACCATGAGAGTTGTCCGCACACCAGGCGATCAACATCTCTGTGACATTACCAGGCTTGTCCTCTGGCTAAATGCACTCCGGTTACGATATCTACCTCTGTACGTTATCAGCCATAACTATCATGCTGGACGCAGAAGAGATGCAGACCAGCGGACATTGCACACCTGCCCCACTGTGTCAACACCCCAGGTGGCGGGGAATGCTAGGCGTACCATCCCTGCATAGAAGCCAAGAAAATAGAGGGAAAAAGAGATACCCCACTCACATGCAAATGCTACGTTTCTGGCAGGACGTGACGATCCTGGGATACAGACACACTGGACTGCCTCTCTTCCGGGTAAACCAGTCCATCTCATATATCACATACCATCATTGCACCCTATAGACACGAGTAGTGAAGACTCGATAGTCTGGTAAGACAACTTCCATAGGAGAGAAAACTCTGATCGTAAACAACTGCTGCCTTGCAGATAGGCTGGGGACAGCCAAAGGCTAAGGAGGGCATCCCTACAGAAACGCCTGTTGAAATCGGATGCACGGGGCCGCAAGCCTAACAAAACAGTGCAACGTAAATCACAGTATGATGGCAGCACAACCTATTCGAAAAACGTATGGCGCTCATCCTGAGGAGACCCGCCAGGCAGCGATAGCGCCGGGCCCCACGCCTCGAAGGGGCCCACCCTTGACTACTGGTGGTCACCCACCCATGTGTCGTGGAGTCAAGGCACATGGCTATGGGGAAACGACTATTGGCCAAAACCTCAAGACCCTCAGAATATTACAGTGGAATGCGGAGGGAGTCATTAACAAAAAACTTTCCCTAACACATCACCTGCATGAAGGTAAGATTGACGTGGCATGTATCCAGGAAACGCACCTCAACAATAACCATAAATTCTCAATCAGAGGATACCAGACTTTCCGTCTAGATAGAGAAGGCCACAAAGGAGGGGTCCTGATACTGACCAGAAACAGCATACCGAGTAGCGCGGTACCTGTCAATCACACCGGACAAGCAGAAATTGTAGGAGTTGACATAATGGCTCAAGAGACGAAGCTCCGCATTTTCAATCTGTACGGCCCACCAAACAGAGACCTATCGCTCTCGAGTATGGAGGTCAGAGACTCCAACTGCATAGTGGTTGGAGATTTCAACAGCCACTCGGAGAGATGGGGATACTCTGACACAGACAGCAGAGGTGACGAAGTGGAAGATTGGGAGATAGATGCAAATCTCTCCCTAATCAATAGGCCGGAGGATAGCCCTAGCTTCTATTCAAGAACATGGCATACCACCTCGACTCCAGATTTGGCCTTCTCCACACAGGACATACACTATAAAATAGACCGCCAGGTGCTAAACCAACTGGCAGGTAGCGACCACAGGCCGATCAGGCTAACCATTGACATGGAAGTAGGCCCACAGGAAACAAAACCGCTCCCACGTTGGAATTACAAACGAGCCGACTGGGACAGATTTGCAATCCTGACAGATGGGCTGTGTGAAACCATCAACACACGAAACACCAAAATGAAGCCCATGGTAGAGAGCCTAAGCAAGGCAATAATGCAAGCCGCCACTGAAACCATCCCGAGAGGAGCTAGGAAAAACTATAAGCCCTACTGGAATGATGAGTTACAGAAAGTGGAAGATGCAGTAACAAATGCTAGGAACATGGCAGAACGAGAAAAATCCGTGGAGGCAAACATCGCCCTCAAAGCCGCTGCGGCGAAGTACAAACACACTCTCAAGCAAACAGCAAGAGAAAGTTGGAAAAATAAAACGGAAAGTTTAAACCTGGACAAAGAAGGGAACAAGCTATGGAAGCTAGTCAGAGCAATGAACGACGAAACCCCGTCAAATAAACAAATTACTATCAAGCAAGGCGAGAACTTGATCACAGGTAAGAAAGCCGCAAACGCCTTTGTCGATCACTATGCCAGAGCAAACCACATCGAGGTCCCTGCAGATAAGCATACAGACATTAGCGAAGAGCTAAAGGGGCACGAAAACATAAATACGGCTCCTGAAGAGCACATGATGGCCAAACTAACAATGCGCGAAATGGAAGAGGCTATGAGAACACTAAAGAGAAGGAAATCTCCCGGAAAAGACGGGATAACAAACGAAATGCTGATGGGGCTGGGCCAAACAGCGAAGAAAAAACTACTATCAGTCCTGAACCAAAGCTGGAAAAGGGGTATTGTACCCCAGGCATGGAAAGATGCAATACTGGTACCAGTACCAAAAACAGGAAAGGACAAAACAGATCCGAATGGATACAGGCCCATAAGCCTACTGAGCTGTGTCGGCAAGCTGATGGAACGGATGATAAACACCAGACTGATGTGGCATCTGGAAGAAAAACGAATACTAATTCCACAGCAAGCCGGCTTTAGACAGCACAGATCCACTGAGGACCAGGTCATCCTCATAGCCCAGGAGATAGAAGATGCCTACCAGGCACAGAAACACACAGTAGCTGTTTGGGTGGATCTGGAAAAGGCATTTGACAAAGTCTGGAAGGATGGACTTAGAGTCAAGCTAAGAAGAAGTGATGTTTGTGGGAAGATGTACAAGTGGATCAGCCACTACCTCAAACAAAGAACGGCCAGAGTCCAAGTACAAGGGCAGATGAGCAAAAAGGTGACACTCGAGCAGGGAGTACCCCAAGGGGGAGTACTGTCACCCACACTCTTCCTGGTATATATAAACGATATTACAGAGAATATACCAAGAAGAGTCCATAACTCAATGTTTGCAGACGATCTGGCTATGTGGACCTCTGAAAAGAATCTCACCATAGCAAGAAATCGGATGCAAACAGCCCTAACATCGCTGGAAGAGTGGGCGAACTCATGGCTGGTCAAAATAAACGAGGAGAAAACCACGTGCACAATATTCTCGCTCTCATTAAAACCCCAAAGTACCAAATTAAGCCTAAATGGCAAAATCCTGCAGCCAAACGACAACCCAACCTATCTGGGAGTCACATTTGATCGGCGCATGACATGGAAAAGTCAGATTGAGAGAAACCGAATGAAAGCCAGAGAAAGAATGGCGATCATGAGGAAACTTGCTGGCACAAGCTGGGGAGCAGACGAAGGCATACTAAAGAAACTGTACACTGGAAGAGTGAGACCAGTTCTCGAGTATGGCATCGCGGCATGGACAACAGCAGCGAAGGCGAACTTCGATAAAGTTAACAAACTTCAAAACCAAGCCATGAGAATCATAACAGGTGGCATGAAGTCAACGCCAATTGTAGAACTTGAAAAGATTACAAAACTGCAATCCATGACCGACAGAAGAGACTGCAGAGCCCAGCTGCAGTCAGAGAAACTCCGAAGACTGACGGACCATCCAATGTACCAGAGGCTAAACAATTTGGGAACTGGGAAACTAAAGCGGAGAAACTTTGCAGAAATAGCCAAAGCAAAGATGCACGAAGATCCCATAAACGCACTAACAACACCAAAACCCATCACTACTGTACGAAAACCTACTTGGAGGCAGGATATATTTCCAGAGGTGGTAGAAAATATACCAGGTATTGCAAACAAAAACTGCCAGACCGAAAAAGAAAGGAGAGACACTACCCTAAGCTTCATAACGAAAAGCTACCCAAGCATGGACTGGACCCATGCATACACCGACGGTTCTGTAACAAACACTACACAGAACGGAGGGGCAGGAGCATTCCTGAACCTACCAAATGGCAGAAAAATAACACTGTCATTCGCTACTGGTAAGTACACGAGCAATTTCAGAGCAGAGGCAGAGGCACTGAGGGCGGCAGTGGAAGAAATGGTAACACACAGTGAAAATGAGAGCAATATAGTCCTGCTGACAGATGCTCTCGAAGTAGTCACAGCACTAAAAAGCCAGAAAAACACTGAGCTTAATGACTTAAGAGCAGCACTCTGCAAACTGTGCCAACAGTCCGCACCAAAAAGGGTAGTGGTACAGTGGGTTCCGTCACACTGCAACATCCAAGGCAACGAGGAGGCAGACAGACTGGCAAAAGAAGGTGCAAGGCTACCACAAATAGATACCAGTATGACGTACGAAGAGTCAAAACGGCTTATCAAAGCCAGGTACATGTCCAAATGGGAAACCGAACATACTGGTTACACCAAAAACGATGCCTATTACCAGTTGAACCGAAGAGAGCAGGTCGTTGTCTTCAGACTTCGCACTGGCCACAACAGACTGAGGTACCACCTCTTCAACAAATTGAAGATAGGGTGTACCGACGAATGCCCGTGCGGTACTGGTAAAATGACCACTGAACATCTGCTGCAGAACTGCCCGACATACGAGGATCAGAGAGAGCAGATGTGGCCATTGCCAGTGGAACTGCAAGACAAGCTCTATGGTAGTGGCGAGAGTCTCAGGATGACCGCCGCTTTTTTCGAGAAAATAATGGTTATTGTCTGACTGTGTACGCAGAAGAAGAAGAAGAAGAAGATTCCGGAGAGGGAGCATGAGAAACAGCTACCACATCCAAGGAAGGCAGCAGGCGCGCAACTTACCCGCTCCCAGTACGGGGAGGTAGTGACGAAAAATAACAATACGGGACTCTTTCGAGGCCCCGTAATTGGAATGAGTACACTTTAAACCCTTTAACGAGGATCTATTGGAAGCAAGTCTGGTGCCAGCAGCCGCGGTAATTTCAGCTCAAATAGCGTATATTAAAGTTGTTGCAGTTAAAAAGCTCGTAGTTGGATCTCAGGCGCATGCGGGTGGTCCGGCTCGCGCCGGTTTACTGCCCGTTGTCTCCTGCCCTACCGTCTGCCGGCTCTCTCCCGCGGGTGCTCTTCGCTGAGCGTCCCGGGTGGCCAGCGCATATATTTTGAAAAAATTAGAGTGTTCAAAGCAGGCCTCGCCTGCCTGAATAATGGTGCGTGGAAATATGGAATATGACCTTGGTTCTATTTTGTTGGTTTTCGGAACTGGAGGTAATGATTAACAGGTACAAACGGTGGCATTCGTATTGTGGCGTTAGAGGTGAAATTCTTGGAACGTCGCAAGACGAGCTACTGCGAAAGCATTTGTCTAGAATGTTTTCATTCATCAAGAACGAAAGTCAGAGGCTCAAAGACGATCAGATATCGTCGTAGTTCTGACCATAAACGATGTCGACTAGCGATCCGCAGGAGTTGCTTCGATGACTCTGCGGGCAGCTTCCGGGAAACCAAAGTGTTTGGGCTCTGGGGGAAGTATGGTTGCAAAGCTGAATCTTAAAAGAATTGATGGAAGGGTACCACCAGGAGTGGAGCCTGCGGCTTAATTTGACTCAACACGCCAACACTGTAAAATGACTGACACACTGAGAGCACTTTCGTTGGGTCTAATAGTGAACGTGAGCTGGTATTAGACCCACGGAAGACAGGTCAGTATTTACCTTCTTAATTAAAGAGCATATGCTACGGAAATCCTGCTTAACCCTACAGAAATCGCAGGTTCCAGACACTTGGTAATTGACTGACTAAAAAGCCCTCTATCGATTCGTTTGATCTAATAGCGAACGGGTGCTGGTATTAGACCCTCGGAAGACAGGTCAGTTTTACCCTACTAATGACAGGGCGTTGCTACGGTAATCCTGCTCAATTCGAAAGGAGCCGCAGACATCTGGTTCACGTACTAGGCTGATAAGCCAATGGTGCGAAGCTACCATGTGAGGGATTACGGCCGAACGCCTCTAAGCTGGAATCCCGCCCTAAATCTCCGCACCACTGCGATCGGAGGCTACGATATGGGTGGGATCTGGGGCTCGAGTCTCAGCCCCACCCAGTCGAGCCGCAGAAAGAGCTCTCTGCCGCCCGCCTATCAGAGCGGGCGGGAAGCTGCTCGATAATCACCCCATACGGCGACGAGGCATGAAACTACTAGTAGAAGACTTAGTTCTCGGTCGTGGTGTCGTAAGCAGTAGATCAGCTACCTCATTGTGAACTGCTGAAACTCAACCCTTGACCATGAGATATTTCCGCACACTAGGCGAACAACATCTCCGTGCCATGACCAAGCTTGTGCCCTGGTCAAATACACTCCTTCGAGAGGAATCGCAGGTCGCTGACATTTGGTCCACGTGCTTGGCTGATAAGCCAAAGTTGCAAAGCTACCATATGAGGGACTATGGCCGAACGCCTCTAAGCCAGAATCCCGCCCTAAATTCCAGCACCACCGTGATGGGAGGCTACGACATGGCTGGGGCCTGGGGCTCGCGTCTCAGCCCGACTCGGTAGAGCCGCAGAAATGCATCTGGTTAAATGCACTCCTGCTTTGCTCTTTACCTCTGTCTGCTATCAGTCATCCCAATGGACGCAGAAGAGATGCAGTCCAGCGGACATTGCACCCCCTGCCCTATTGTGACAACCTCCCAGGTGGCGCGGAATGCTAGGCGTGCCATCACTGCAGATGAGCCGAGAAAATAAAGGGAGCAAAGAGATACCTCACTCACATGCATATGCTACGTTTCTGGCAGGACGTGACGATCCTGAGACACAGTCACACTGGACTGCCTCTCTTCCGGGATAGTACAAACTAGTACATAGTCCATCATATCATATCATTGCCAAACCCTATAGACACGAGTGGGGAAGACTCGATAGTCCTGTAAGACAACTTCCCAAAGAGAGACAACTCTGACCAAAAACAACTGCTGCCTTGCAGTTAGGCTGGGGACAGCCAAAGGCTAAGGAGGGCATCCCTACAGAAACGCCTGTTGAAATCGGATGCACTGAACCACAGGCTTAACAAAATAAAACAGTGCAACGTAAATATCGAAGAAGAAGAAGAAGAAGATTTCCAACATTCAGTTATCTTGCTTAGAGCTGTAATCAAAGAGTTTTGAACATGTATAATAACAATAATCACTGCAAGAAAAAAGCAGGATTCCATGGATATATGTACAGTATTTTTAGGAACCAATTTGTATAGAGTTACAAGGAACCAACATGTACAGCTTTATTAAGAACCCCTTCGTGCAGCGATCTAATTTGTACAGCTTCATTAGGAACCAATACGTACAGCTTTAAAGAATTCCAACAATATCTTGATATTACTTTTGTTGAACAGGAAAACGTGACATAGAACATATAGAGATAAACTGTGAACCATATTAGAACATTATGGTGTGCAAGGTCAGACGCTGGCTAACGGGAGAGCAATTTATCGAACTAATATAAAGTGAATAATAACGAGTGACGTTTCACAAGTGTATTTTAAATCCACACGAGTGGATTTACATGGATAAAATCACAGCAGAGGATAGCCAAATGGCAAAACCGGAAATTGAACCTAATTGCACACATAACTAATATTTGCTGACACGCAGTACCTAGTGGAGAAAGATAAATGTAAACTCATATGAACGAACTTGTCGCGATAGTATAACTAAAACGTGTGAAAGGAAGTGTTTGAGGAAGATCATTGATGTCATCAGGAGAGACATATTGCGAAACGAGGGAATTCGAAAAATTGATCTGCACTTCGTGATGTTCTGCGTACAGATTCAAACCAACGACGTTCTGGTTCTGGAATCTCATGTGAGGGGTGAGGGACCATAAACGTGGCAGAGGACCTGTCCCCAAAGTCTATCGCAAAATGGCCCTTATTTTCTATGAATTTTACTTTTCCCTTAATAAAATGCCAACAATTAGGCAGACCTTCAGTGCTGTTATTCAAGTGTCCGTTTATTTCAAGGTGCTTGGATTTATTCTCCCTGCAACAACATGAAACTATATTTTTTGTTAATGCAAAAGTGATATTTCGTTCTAATTTTAATGTTTGAAAATAGTTGTGTTTTTATTTCTAGTTGACCCCCGAAACGTTCGACTAATTTTGTTGCCTTTCTTTGCTACTTCTTTATATTGTTGGAGGAAAATGTTTTGTAAAGTAAATGAGCAATACGAAAAAAAACTATCAGCCCTTTTCACAAACAGACGTAGATATGTACACAATGTTGTCGCTTCAAAGTGGCTTTAAACGGCAAGCGATTTACTTATAGTGGATGGGGAAACACATTAGGAGGATAGCAGCCGTACCAAGAAATAATTATGTTTTTTATCAGCCTGACTTAAACAAGTGCTAATCTGAACACTATACATACACTGCAGCTGTCTGGGATTACAGCTATTAGAAGACAAAAACAGAAATGAAGTACCCCTGTGTCTAAATGTGAACCTGATCTAAATAGTGTTGAGCAACGTGTGTATAAACTCTTTACTTATAGTGCAGTAAGGGTCGCTATAGTTATATAAATATATAACTTTTATTGTAGTAAGGGTCGCTATAGTTATATAAATGTATCACTTATATTGCAGTAAGCGTCATTATAATTATATAAATGTATTACTGATATTGCAGTAAGGGTCGCTTTAGTATATATAAATGTATTACTTATTTTGTAGTAAGGGTCGCTTTAGTATATATAAATGTATTATTTTTATTGTAGTAAGGGTCGCTTTAGTATATATAAATGTATTATTTTTATTGTAGTAAGGGTCGCTTTAGTTTATATACATGTATTATTTTTATTGTAGTAAGGGTCGCTTTAGTTTATATAAATGTATTATTTTTATTGTTGTAAGGGTCGCTTTAGTTTATATAAATGTATTTTTTTTATTGTAGTAAGGGTCGCTTTAGTTTATATAAATGTATTTTGTTTATTGTAGTAAGGGTCGCTTTAGTTTATATAAATGTATTATTTTTATTGTAGTAAGGGTCGCTTTAGTTTATATAAATGTATTATTTTTATTGTAGTAAGGGTCGCTTTAGTTTATATAAATGTATTATTTTTATTGTAGTAAGGGTCGCTATAGTTTATATAAATGTATTATTTTTATTGTAGTAAGGGTCGCTATAGTATTTATAAATGTATTATTTTTATTGTAGTAAGGGTCGCTTTAGATTATATAAATGTATTAGTTTTATTGTAGTAAGGGTCGCTTTAGTTTATATAAATGTATTTCTTGTTTTGTAGTAAGGGTCACTTTAGTTTAAATAGATGTATTATTTTTATTGTAGTAAGGGTCGCTTTAGATTATATAAATGTATTATTTTTATTGTAGTAAGGGTCGCTTTAGTTTATATAAATGTATTATTTTTATTGTAGTAAGGGTCGCTATAGTTTATATAAATGTATTATTTTTATTGTAGTAAGGGTCGCTATAGTTTTTATAAATGTATTATTTTTATTGTATTAAGGGTCGCTATAGTTTATATAAATGAATTATTGTTATTGTAGTAAGGGTCGCTTTAGATTATATAAATGTATTATTTTTATTGTAGTAAGGGTCGCTATAGTTTATATACATGTATTATTTTTATTGTAGTAAAGGTCGCTATAGTGTATATAAATGTATTAGTTTTATTGTAGTAAGAGTCGCTATAGGTTTTATAAATGTATTATTTTTATTGTAGTAAGGGTCGCTATAGTTTTTATAAATGTATTATTTTTATTGTAGTAAGGGTCGCTTTAGATTATATAAATGTATTATTTTTGTTGTAGTAAGGGTCGCTTTAGTTTATATAAATGTATTATTTTTATTGTAGCAAGGGTCGCTTTAGTTTATATAAATGTATTATTTTTATTGTAGTAAGGGTCGCTATAGTTTATATAAATGTATTATTTTTATTGTAATAAGGGTCGCTATAGTTTATATAAATGTATTATTTGTATTGTTGTAATGGTCGCTTTAGTTTATATAAATGTATTTTTTTTATTGTAGTAAGGGTCGCTTTAGTTTATATAAATGTATTTTGTTTATTGTAGTAAGGGTCGCTTTAGTTTATATAAATGTATTATTTTTATTGTAGTAAGGGTCGCTTTAGTTTATATAAATGTATTTTTTTTATTGTAGTAAGGGTCGCTTTAGTTTATATAAATGTATTTTGTTTATTGTAGTAAGGGTCGCTTTAGTTTATATAAATGTATTATTTTTATTGTAGTAAGGGTCGCTTTAGTTTATATAAATGTATTATTTTTATTGTAGTAAGGGTCGCTATAGTTTATATAAATGTATTATTTTTATTGTAATAAGGGTCGCTATAGTTTTTATAAATGTATTATTTTTATTGTAGTAAGGGTCGCTTTAGATTATATAAATGTATTAGTTTTATTGTAGTAAGGGTCGCTTTAGTTTATATAAATGTATTACTTATTTTGTAGTAAGGGTCACTTTAGTTTAAATAAATGTATTATTTTTATTGTAGTAAGGGTCGCTTTAGATTATATAAATGTATTATTTTTATTGTAGTAAGGGTCGCTTTAGTTTCTATAAATGTATTATTTTTATTGTAGTAAGGGTCGCTATAGTTTATATAAATGTAATATTTTTATTGTACTAAGGGTCGCTATAGTTTTTATAAATGTATTATTTTTATTGTAGTAAGGGTCGCTATAGTTTATATAAATGTATTATTGTTATTGTAGTAAGGGTCGCTTTAGATTATATAAATGTATTATTTTTATTGTAGTAAGGGTCGCTATAGTTTATATAAATGTATTATTGTTATTGTAGTAAGGGTCGCTATAGTTTATATAAATGTTTTATTTTTATTGTAGTAAGGGTCGCTATAGTTTATATAAATGTATTATTTTTATTGTAGTAAGGGTCGCTATAGTTTATATAAATGTATTATTGTTATTGTAGTAAGGGTCGCTATAGTTTATATAAATGTATTATTTTTATTGTAGTAAGGGTCGCTATAGTTTATATAAATGTATTATTTTTATTGTAGTAAGGGTCGCTATAGTTTATATAAATGTATTATTTTTATTGTAGTAAGGGTCGCTATAGTTTATATAAATGTATTATTTTTATTGTAGTAAGGGTCGCTTTAGGTGAGAGTTATGGCCCTTGCCTTTCAAAAACGAAAGTGCGAATCGATTGGTAATCGAATCCCACAAGCTTCTAGCGTTACCTGGCCTAGTCCTATTGGAGACAACAGTAAACACCGCGGTCCCGTGTACACGTTATATACGTAAGACAACATTCGCTGTTGAAAATCTGAAAGAGCAGGGTGTAGTATGTTGGCTATGCAGCAATCGTAAAGTTAACAAAAATCAAAACCAGAAGTGGCTATACATCAAGGCCAAATACGACCCCTTTCATGATGCCAATCACCTTTCCTTATGTGCATTCTATTACAAGTATATATCAAAGACTTGAGTGGTCTGCATTGGTCTTTGTTGAGGACAAGGATAAGAATAGCACCCCTATCCCACAGAGAGCATGACGTATGAGGCGACTATGTGACATGGCATAACACTGACCATGGTTAGGTGGCTTGTTTAGAGCATTATAGATGGCACCTAGAAGTCTGCGGGTCTACTTTGCTCTAGTGTTTGAGTTTATTAAGTTGGTTAACCACCCTCTTCGGCACTATTACTAACGTAGCAGAGTAATACGCTGCTCGAGCCTGGACTGCTAAGCAGGAAATCCTCCTCCCGGCTCATACCAGAGCTGAGACATGCACAAGGGGTATCTTCCCCTATAGAAGTACAGGTGGACTCAGATTATGACTAAAACTACAAAAGACCATCTGTACAGCTAATAGCGACCATAAAGTCGAGGAAATAACATACAATAATTACGAGCCCCTTTTTTTGACACGCCGTATGAGGTAACAGTAACCTCAGGCTGAGCTTAACTTTCTTCAGATATATTTAAGATGAAGTCATCAAATGTTTGGAGCATAAAACAAGGTTCAGGGCTGCATGACCTCAGTTCTGTTATTTGAAGATCTCGTAAAAGATTCTTAAAGTCCGACAACTTCGTTGCATCGATTATGCAACATATTTATTATATCTTATTTCAGTAAGATGATACGGAAAACAGTTCTCATGTGTTATTTGAACTGGTACATGCAAACATGTTTCTCTACACGTTCCTGCCCTCAGGTCTAGTTATCTGATATGCTGTTAAATATATTACGAGCTGTGCGAGAAAACTTTCTATTATCTTTTTAAGTTGTTGCTGACTGTTCGTTCATTAGTGTGCTTTTTGTCATGTTGTGATCTGATCTTGTTCGTGTAATCAAATAAAACATGCTGAGCTGTATAGATCGGTGACTCGCGAAGAGAAGACAGGACTCCAGTTTTCATTTACTCTCAGTCGGCGCGGGGTGCAAGACTGCTTCAATAACCTGTTATAGTTGTTGGTGTTGTTTTTGTTGTTGTTATTGTTATTGTTGCTGTTGTTGTTGTTGCTGTTGTTGATTAATGCCCACAATGAGTAGAATTATTCAGTGGCGTGTTGCTGTAGCTTTCCTCACATCCCAGGCGAGCTGATGAGGGTTGCCTAGGGTCCTTCAGGTGTTTGTATCATGCGTGGCTTCAACTGCGTGTCGCTCACTACTACGGGGATCCTTTAATTCCCCCATCTCGTTAGCCAGACTGCCATTAATACAGTTCGTTTCCAAGATGAACTGCAAAGAATTCGAGGTGGGGGTCTTGACCAGTATATTTTACCTGAACCTGACTAACATGTCACCGCCTTTCATAATTCGAGGTGGAGGTCTTGACCAGCATATTTTACCTGAACCTGACTAACATGTCACCGCCTTTCATAGGAAATAGTTGCTTAACTGCCCTTCCACTTTCTTTTCTCTTTCTATCTCTCTCTATCTTTTTCTCTCTATCTTTCTCTCTCTCCTTTTCTCTCTTTCTCTCTCTCTATCCATGACGTCAGTGAGAGAGGCTGAAGTTACAACTGCCTACTTCTTTTTCTGCTTCTTCTTCTGCGTTCGTTCTCAATCTCCCGCTACCGAGTCCTGAACATGGCTTTGCAAGAAGCAGGATGTAGTCCGGAGAACATAATGCGTTGTGTCGCTAGTTTACAACTTGACTGCAATATTTGCACCTTCGATCCGACACATCCGTCTTTGGCAGACAACTTCTAATACTGTATGTTGTTGTACCCTTGAAGTTATCTTTTCAAATATGTAGTTGGACATGCCCACCTTCTACACCACATTCCGACTCAAACCCTACCTCCCCTTCTAACCCCCTCAGATCCACTTGCTTTGGTCTACCTATTCGATACTATTACTTGATCTCTACAGGTCTTTTTTGGAAACACGCGCAACGAAAAGTAGTACACCCCTCTTACAGAACCCACATCTAAAAATAACACAAAGATACGATTCTGTCTTGAAGGTTATTGAAGCAAGCTGTCACACGTGGCTGCCTTTCAGGAAGCCTGTGCTAAAGTAATATATCTCCTTGTATAGAACTGTTGCCTTCAGTAAATAATGCAACTGATAACGTACAAGTAAATGCGCTTGAAGATCGATCGATCTGATAAATATCTAAGCCAAAAACAGATTGAATACAAAATTAAGGTACAGCTTAGCTTCAATCTCATGAACGAGTTCAAGGTGATCAGTCTTCTAGCACGTGTTAAAGACGTCATTGTACAAGATCTCAGCTTATTGCAAGGTCAGGAGTTCAGTTGCATTCATTGGAACAGTTCTTACGTTAACAGAGTCAGGCACCAATTTACAGCTGTGGCCGCTAGAAAAAGCAGATAACTGACGTGGCGCTAATTCTCTCATCTTTTTGTCTACCCATGTATGATTGATTCGTATTTCCGCTCTAAATTCAACAAACTACCAGCACTACAGCTGGCGCCCTCACAGGAAGCCTGTTTCCAAGTTTTTTATAGCAGCTGTCGTGGTTTTACACTGGCACCGTTGTTAACCACATGCACAGTTTTCTTTCGTCACCATTTACAATGTCAAGGTTACAGAAGGTGCATTCTTGTCAACCATTCTTGTCAACCGTTCTTGTCAACCATTCTTGTCAACCATTCTTGTCAACCGTTCTTGTCAACCATTCTTGTCAACCATTCTTGTCAACCGTTCTTGTCAACCAATCTTGTCAACCATTCTTGTCAACCATTCTTGTCAACCATTCTTATCAATCATTCTTGTCAACCATTCTTGTTAACCATTTTTGTCAACTCAGTTGTGTCGGGGTCCAATCGGAGCAAGTAGTAGCAGCACCATCATTTGCCAATCATGCCGTAGGGTTGGTTTGAGAATGGGTTGGCTACTCTAGCATGTAGAAACTTTAAGTCACAGAAACTTCTCTAGATGTGTGCAAGTCCGCCATTGATGATTTGAAGCGTATCTGTTGAAGACCTTTGCTCCTTAGGGATCTGAACAAGCTTTGATTTGATTGACTCTGGTGAGCTCTGCTGAACTCGGCTGTATATTACTGAGCCATTAATAAGTTCTTGTGAAGTGGCTAAATATTAGTGTAGTACTGGAAATAGGAATACATCAAATATCAATCCATCAGTACTTAAGGACTGAGACAGTGACCACGTGATAAGATTCTGAAATGTCCGGCTAATCACAAAAACGAAAACCAAGCGTTTTAACGGTTCAGAAAGTGCATAGGAATGATTCCTTAGGAAAGAGATGGAACATCTCCAAGAACATCTAAAATACAAATTTAGATTTACATTTTTTGTAATCATGAATGCTGACACATTTGAAGACATGCTGTCAATATTAACCCCAAAAATAAACGCATCTTACAAATAATACGAGATTAGATACGGTGGTTGTGTTAAAAAAACGATTTAAATCTCTAATAGCTAACACGAATGTGAAAGAAAACATGACTCGCAAAAGATAAAATGTATGTCATTATGATGGCAAACAAGCGGGTAGTAGACAATTTAATATGGTAATACAAATAAACAAACAATTTAGAGAATATAGCTATTGTGGCAAACATGAAGAAGAATATTACAGAGAACTCTTAATTTTAAGAGCAAAAATGACAATCTGACAATTTACTTGACAAGTTCAAAGAAGAATATTAGCCAAAATATCACTAAAGAAATTTCAAGAGCCAGACAAGGCTCAGGGGTTAGAGTCCCTCTTTGTTTTGATTTACCAACCAGTGGATACTGTGCTTAAAGCAAGAATTGGCTACACTCGCTCGTTGTATGTGAGAAAAAAAAAAGTTCCACAGGAGATGAAAGATGCCATCAATATACATCTGCATTAGCAAAAAGGCAACCGCCGATCCTGCTACAATCGCATGGGTAGCATCCTTGAACTTCGCGGGCAAAGTTATGGCTCGGAGTCCTACTGAACCGAATAATTGGTCACCTTGAACAGAAAATACTCCCAGAGAGTCAGCGTGGCTTTAGAAAGGGTCATGTGACATTTTTACATTATATTGCAGCCTGTCCACTCCAAGAAAAATGTCAAAAATAATTGTGATATGTTCACATGTTGTGTCAATCTGACTAAACTCCTGACTCTGTCAATAGGACGTTGTTCGGTTGTCCCCACAGATACTCTGCAGTTGTCCGCCAGTATCATGATTGCTCGTGTACTTCACGAAGGGGAACTGTCTGTAGACTTCTCAGTCACTAACGGTGTCAAACGGGGATATCTGTTGAGATTGACACCCTGTAACATAATCTTTGCAGCAATGTTTTTATGTCATGTACATGCGACTGTTACTGGCAGGCATTCCAGATACAGGTCGCAATGTCGGTTATTGACTGGCAGGTATTCCATATACAAGTCGCAAGGTCGGTCATTGACTGGCATGCATTCTAGATACAAGTCGCAATGTCGGTTATTGAATTATAGATGGCTGAACCTCCATCTTGTGTCTTTTGTTCGCTGACGACTACCCATTCATCACCTGCTTAGCGTCTAATCTGTTCGCTGACGACTACCCTCAACCACCTGCTTAGCGTCTAATCTGTTCGCTGACGATTACCTTCAACCACCTGCCCAACCTAAGATATACAGTTCAACCATGACGAAGTTTGTTTTCAGCTGCTTGAAGTAATTTTGGTCTCGCAATCCAGGCCATGAAAACTGAGGTATTCTTCCAGCCTGCCTCTGAAATATCGTTCATTCAACCAAATATTACCATTCAGAACGAACGCTTCCTGACAGTCGATATCTTCATTTACTTAGACAGTACCCTACCAGAGAAGCGAATATACTTTGAGGTCAAAGAATGTATTGGAAAGACAAGATTTGCAATTGGGATGCTACAAGCGAACGTCTAGAATAGACGCGGTATCGGTCTCGCCACAAAGACAAAAAATGAATCCAGCTGTCGTGTTAACCAATGTGCTGTATGCCTAAGAAACATAGACACGACAAACAGCTAACTGTTATCACGTAAGATGTTTGCCTAGGCTTCTCGGAATCAGATGGCAGGACATACTGCCTTACACTGAAATTCTTAGCTAGTCAAACATAATGAACACCTATGCACTTCTGTAAACATGTCAGGTAGGACGAACGGGAGATGTTGTTCGTATGCTTACATGAGCGATGTGACAGTGTTAATGTCAGGTAGGTATTAATTGCAGTGTTTAAGTCAAAAATGATGTGTTAGTGTCATGTATTTGTGAAAGTTTCATGTATGAAGTATGGGAGATGTTACTTCTAATTTGGCAATTGATTGCTAACCGTGGCTTAGACAATGGAATTATGGATGAGAAATCAGTTTTTCCATAGCGGAGAATAGACGGATGAAATCTGGCAGGCTATGAGAGGCCAGATGCCAAAGAAGAGAACCATGAGATAGCAAGAGAATTAGATCAAATTATAATTGAAATAGGTAGATGTTATAGTGATAGAAGGCAGAACCAGGTGTTCTAGATTCATGAGTTCCATCCAGTAGATTATGACAAACCTTTGATAAAGATATTAGTCATAGTTTATTATGCAATTGTTGAAATATGCTCGATTATGTAAAATAAATAATTACAATGTGTTTTTATATTGAAAGAATAAGTTTCAGAGTGTCTTATGTTTTAGTGTGAAAAGCTAAAAATGAGTGAAAGGGGGATAATGCATGTATAGGTCACACTAAGATAATTTGGTTGTAGAGATTTTAGCATTAGAGAACTGTTACTTATTGGTAATTTGGTTCCTGTGGCACGTACGGAAATAGCACATACCTAAGAAGCTGCTATTGGTTCATGTGACACGAACTGAAACAACGCATGGATAAGAAGCTGATATTGTTCCTGTGACATCTGGGGCTGGTCTCTCGCCGCCGCGATGGACTCTCATCCAGTATTCGTAGAGCGATCTCAGTCCCATCAGACGGAGCGATAGCGCGGGCTTGCCGAAAACGCTCGCCCGCCTCTCATCGGTTAGGTAGCGGGACGAAACTTGAAGTGTCGTACCGCTGGCAACGGTGCATTACTGTAACCCATATCGAGAGACTTTGACAGTCAGTGGTGCTTTTTCGAAGGCTTATAGCAGACCTCGACAGTTCTTCTCGCTGGTGGTCAGACTCTCGTAAAGAGCTTGTGACCGGTAAATCGAAAGCAGGAATCGCGCCTAAAAACCCTGTCCTCGCCCGACCAACCCTCGGAAGAAGGGCAGGCCGGCAGGCAAAAATCGTCTCCAGTCCCAGTGAAATTCATTGCCAGGGCCGTTGGGATCCGTTATGCACAGAGCGCTGCTATCCCTCCCCGACCGAGCCCGGTCGGTCGGTCAATGGTGTGTGTACGGGCCCCTGTCAGGCGGTCATAGGTCGACGGAGTGCGGGACGGAACGACCGTCCGTCCGTCAGTCGGTCTATGTGGCCGTCCTAGTGAGGCTTTTTACACATCCGTCCTCCGCCGACCGGTGTGTGTGGTTCGTACGTCTCCGACAGATATCTGGTTGATCCTGCCAGTAGTCATAAGCTTGTCTCAAAGATAACGCCATGCATGTCTAAGTTCACACTGTCTCACTGTGAAACAACGAATGGCTCATTAAATCAGTCGAGGTTCCTTATATGACACGATCCTACTTGGATAACTGTGGCAATTCTAGACCTAATACATGCTTACCAAGCTCTGACCCTCGCTGAAAGAGCGCTTTTATTAGTTCAAAACCAATCGTCATTTCCCCTCGCGGGGTTGCGGCGTCCCCACTTGTGACTCTGGATAACTTTGTGCTGAACGCATGGCCTCATGTGCCGGCGACGCATCTTTCAAATGTCTACCCTATCAAATGTCGAAGGTACGTGACATGTCTACCATGTTTGTAACGGGTAACGGGGACACAGGGTTCGATTCCGGATAGGGAACATGAGAAACGGCTACCACATCCAAGGAAGGCAGCAGGCGCGCAACTTACCCACTCCCGGCACGGGGAAGTAGTGACGAAAAATAACAATACGGGACTCTTTCGAGGCCCCGTAATTGGAATGAGTACACTTTAAACCCTTTAACGAGGATCTATTGGAGGGCAAGTCTGGTGCAAGCGGCCGCGGTAATTCCAGCTTCAATAGCGTATATTTAAGATGTTGCAGTTAAAAAGCTCGTAGTTGGATCTCAGGCGCAGGCGGGCGGTCCGGCTCGCGCCGGTTCACTGCCGTTGTCTCCTGCCCTACCGTCTGCCGGCTCACTCCCGCGGGTGCTCTTCGCTGAGCGTCCAGGGTGGCCGGCACGTTTACTTTGAAAAAATTAGAGTGTTCAAAGCAGGCCTCGGCTGCCTGAATAATGGTGCATGGAATAATGGAATAGGACCTCGGTTCTATTATGTTGGTTTTCGGAACTGGAGGTAATGATTAACAGGGACAAACGGGGGCATTCGTATTGCGGCGGTAGATGTGAAATTCTTGGATCGCCGCAAGACGAGCTACTGCGAAAGCATTTGTCAAGAATGTTTTCATTAATCAAGAACGAAAGTCAGAGGCACGAAGACGATCAGATACCGTCGTAGTTCTGACCATAAACGATGCCGACTAGCGATCCGCAGGAGTTGTTTCGATGACTCTGCGGGCAGCTTCCGGGAAACCAAAGTGTTTGGGTTCCGGGGGAAGTATGGTTGCAAAGCTGAAACTTAAAGGAATTGACGTAAGAGCACCACCAGGAGTGGAGCTTGCGGCTTAATTTGACTCAACACGGCTAACACTGAAATGATTGACAGGCCGAGAGCACTTTCGTTGGGTCTAATATGGAACGGGTGCTGGATTTAGACCCTCGGAAATCTGGGGCTAAGCTCTCTGTGGTTCGATTGGCCTGCATTCAGTGTTCGATAAAGGAATTGACGGAAGGGTACCACATTGAGTGGAGCCTGCGGCTTAATTTGAATCAACACTCCAACACTGTAAAATGACTGACAGATTGAGAGCACTTTCGTTGGGTCTAATAGGGAACGTGTGCTGGTATTAGACCCACGGAAGACAGGTCAGTTTTTTAACTTCTTAGTGAAAGAGCGTCTGCTACGGTAATCTTGTTTTAACCCTGCAGAAATCGCAGGTTCCAGACACCTGGTCATTGACAAACAAAAAAGCCCTTTATTGTCTCGTTCGATCTAAAAGTGAACGGGTGCTGGTATTAGACCCTCGGAAGACTGGTCAGTTTTACCCTACTAATGACACGGCGTTGCTATTGTAATCCTGCTCCATTCAAGAGGAGCCGCGGACATTTGGTTCACGTACTAGGCTGATAAGCCAATGGCGCGAGGCTACCATATGAGGGATTACGGCCGAACGCCTCTAAGCCGGAATCCCGCTCAAAATCTCAGCACCACTTCGATGGGAGGCTACGATATGGTCGGGACCTGGGGCCCCACCCGGTCGAACCGCAGAAAGAGGTCTATGCCGTTCGCCGATCAAAGCGAGCGGGTAGCTGCTCGATATTCACCCCATACGGCGATGAGGAGCGAAACCATCAACAGAAGACTTAGTTCTTGTTCTGGGGGTCGTAAACAGTAGAGCAGCCACCTCACTGTGAACTGTCGAGACTCAGCCCCTGACCATGAGATATGTCCGCACACCAGGCGAACAACATTTCCGTGTGACATTACCAGGCTTGTCCCCTGATTAAATGCACGCCTGCCTCGCTCTCTACCTCTGTATGATATTAGCCATACCATTGGACGCAGAAGAGATGCAGGCTAGCGGACATTGCACATCTGCCCTATTTTGTCAACCTCCCAGGTGGCGGGGAGTGCTAGGCGTACCCTCACTGCAGAAAAGCCGAGAAAATAAAGGGAGGAAAGAGATACCCAACTCACATGCATATGCTACCTTTCTGGCAGGACGTGACGATCCTGGGATACAGACACACTGGACTGCCTCTCTTCCGGGATAGTACAAACCAGTACATAGTCCAAATCATATATCATATCCCATATATCATCACCGCACCCTATAAACACGAGTAGTGAAGACTCGTTAGTCCTGTAAGACAACTTCCATAAGAGAGACAACTCTGATCACAAACAACTGCTGCCTTGCAGATAGGCTGGGGACAGCCAAAGTCTAAGGAGAGCATCCCTACAGAAACGCCTGTTGAAAGCGGATGTACTGGGCCACAGGCTTAACAAGTAACACAGTGCAACGTATATCACTGTATGATGATAGTACGACCTAATAGAAAAAAGCGTGGCGCTCATCCTGTGGAGTCCCGCCAGGCAGCGAGAGTGCCGGGCCTCACGCCTCGAAGGGGCCCAACCATAACTACTGGTGATCACCCACCCATGTGCCTTGGAGTCGAGGCACATGGTAATGGGGCAACAACTATTGACCAAAAACACAAGACCCTCAGAATACTACAGTGGAATGCGGAGAGAGTCATTAA
Organism: Ariolimax columbianus; assembly: GCA_036924085.1. Lineage (NCBI taxonomy): Eukaryota > Metazoa > Mollusca > Gastropoda > Stylommatophora > Arionidae > Ariolimax > Ariolimax columbianus. Next base: position 170,165,630 of record JAVGWX010000001.1, read on the forward strand.
CAAAAAGCTTTCCATAACACATCACTTGCATGAAGGTAAGATTGACGTGGCATGTATCCAAGAAACGCACCTCAACAGCAACCATAAATTCTCAATCAGAGGATACCAGACCTTCCGTCTGGATAGAGAAGGTCACAAAGGAGGGGTTCTGATACTGACACGTAACTGCATACCGAGTAGCGCGGTAGCTGTCAATCACACCGGACAAGCAGAAATTGTAGGAGTTGACATAATGGCTCAAGAGACAAAGATCCGCATCTTCAACCTGTACCGACCACCAAACAAAGACCTGTCGCTCTCGAGTATGAAAGTCAAAGACTCCAACTGCATAGTAGCTGGAGACTTCAACAGCCACTCGGAGAGATGGGGATACTCGGACACAAACAGCAGAGGGGACGAAGTGGAAGATTGGGAGATAGACACAAATCTCTATCTAATCAATAGGCCGGAGGATAGCCCTAGCTTCTATTCTAGAACACGGCATACCACCTCTACTCCAGATTTGGCCTTATCCACGGTGGACATTCATCATAAAATAGACCGCCAAGTGCTAAACCAATTGGCAGGTAGCGACCACAGTCCAATTAGGCTAGAAGTTGATATGGAAGTAGGCCCACAGGAAAGTCCGATGATGTTGCCATCTTTACTTTCGATGAGTAACTATTATTATTACTAAAGACAGCGTGTATATCACTGAATATAAACATATGGTCAAATGTATTTGAGCATTGAAGAGGGAAAATACATAAGTGCAAATATCATATATTAAATTAAACCCAGACACAAAAGTCATTGAACTAATAAATGTGAACCAAAGACTGGACATTGCTCAAAATTGGCAATATTAATTTTGAAGCTAATCATGCAACAAGTGTGCTCAAAATCGTGATCAAAGACGTAAAGTGATTTTTTAAAATTTTCTTTCGCAAATAAATTGTGCTAATATTTCTACATTTTTACACAAACATAGTTTTTAAACAACATTTTTCGTCACTTCTCATTTGACATTTTGTCGTTCATTAATGTTACAGACGTTATCCGTGTAAAATGTGGTTCATTCCTTTTCTCTGCACTAATTAAAGCGATTTCATAAGCCAGTGAGAAATCAGTAAAACAAAATCCTAATGGAAATGTATACACACGCACGCGCACACGTTAATACACACATACATACATGTATGATCAATAAACGCACTCACACGCACACACATACAGAGACACCCAAACACACGCACAAACACACACACACACACACACACACAAGCACAACCCCAGATGTACAGAAACAAACACAGAGAAAGAGTATGCGTTATTTTACCATTATACAACGTCTCCTGTACCTTCGAAAATGTATCTTCGATGTATGTGAATTCGAGGCCAGTTCGCCACCTCTTTTGAATCGCGATGAACTATATCAGGCAATAGTTCGAGGACAACATCTTCCCTTCTACTGGAAGGCAGCGACTGATTGCTCAGGCCTAGTATATTTTGTTGTGCAGACAGCGCAAACAGAAGAAAACAGAGTATGTCACTAGTGATACTAGTTACAAACAGTGTCTGAACCATCTTCTGCATGTCAAATAATCCCAGCGATTCTAACTTCTGCTCAAACATCGGAGATAGAACTAATAGATCTAACCTCTGCTCAAACATCGTGGATAGAACTAATAGAGCTAACTTCTGCTCCAACATCGTGGATAGAACTAATAGAGCTAACTTATGCTCAAACATCGTGGATAGAACTAATAGATCTAACTTCTGCTCAAACATCGTAGCTAGAGCCAATAGGTAACAACACCAGTATTGGACTACATTAAAAGACACCAACTAAAATGGTTTGGCCACGTAGACGTGACTACAACCACATAGCACGACCCCACCACCCCATCCCCCACCGCCCCTAACTAGCAATGCTATTTAGATACAACATATTCAAAATTAAAGGCAGACCACGAAAAAGGTCCCTTACATAAATATCTGAGGCAGTAAATGCTACTGTACTAGAGACGGAAAGACGGGCTCGTTCTAGAGAGGACATCATAACCCGACGCTGAAAGGCATAACAGGATAAACGAAAAAAATAACACGTTCACCTCTTGTCATTATAGCATGTGAATGATTCTTAGAACAACGGAAACATTACCCCGGCCCATTATAAGCGAGCTGTTGTTGTAGGATGACAAGAAGTACCACTAGAGACAACAAAGACTTTGTAACCCTTCCAGCTATTGTAATTAGTTAACTGCACAGATCTTTGCCATCCTTATTTTTATTTCCACTACGCTTCATTGGTTTGTACAACTATTTGTGGATCATAAATATTTCATCAGTAAACGTGGGCTTTATAATGTGTGTGCGTGTGTGTGTGTGTGTGTGTGTGTGTGTGTCTATCTAGAAGAGCAGCAAATATGGCGCCGAACCGGCTGCGGGTCTACATTGCTCTGGTGTTTTAGTTCGTTATGGATGCCATCAGGGTACGGGTTTGCCTCAAATTCACAAGTCGACGACTTACATTTGTACTCACTGAAACGTGTTGTTGTTTTCCTTTTAGACTAGTTAATTTGTTCATTTTGTGTGTTTTCTTCTCTTCGATTATCTTGGAACTGACATCGGTATATGAATTTGTACTATGCTTAAACCTGTGTCTTGTTTCCACTGTCTCGTGCACACAGTTGAACTTCACAAGATTAGCGCCCTTTGCCATAGCTGCAGACAGTGTCGGTTTTGGTGTGATTGAAATTTAGACACGTGACCATAATTGACTAGAACACGGCCCGGGAGAAATGTCCAACACAGCAGCGTTTGAGTGATGTCCCTACGACATCTTTCGGTTATGGTAAAGACAAGACAAAATACGATAGATGTCATCACCCCTCCACCACCGCTGCCTTGAGTGATAACTGTTTACAGAAAAGCCTTAGGAAGTAAGCCCCGAGGGAAAATCTTCAGTGGTCTCGATAAGGTCTAGCCTCTGACCAAGTGTAGTTCAGGACGAGAGAGTGAGGTTTACATAAGAGGCAGTTTCTTCCATACTTTAATCCAAATCAAGGCGAAAGTCAAGAGAAAAGACTGTTCAAACGACTGAACAAAGACAAAGAGTCTTAATCACATGTGATGGACGAACATCATATATATACGAAGAAACATTCCTTTTTTTCAAAGAACAATTAATATCGTCTTACATGATGGAAAGAACCAATGATATGTATATATATATCATTGGCTCCTTCAGTCTTGTCAGACGATAGTAATTGTGCTTTATAAAAAGGGATGTAACTACAGTTCACGACAATAACGAATGTGAGATGACCTGTTGGTATTCTGCCATCATTAATCACCCAGATGTGTCCCAACCATCAGAGCCTTCGAATACTAAGCATAGAAAAGATCGTGACAGTGCCTGGTTTCTCCAACACCTTTGCGTTAATGATCTTGTCTTGCCACCCAACCTTCAGGATTCTGCGCAGACACCTCATGTGATATCTGTCAGCCATTTCTCCTTGTGAGTCTAGGTAGACCATGTCTCACTGCCATACAGAAGGGTGCCGAGGACACATGCCTGGTAAACACGTGATTTTGTTTTAACAGTGAGCTTCTTGTTGTCCCAGACCATTTGTGTTAATGTGCTCATTATTGTTGCTGCCTTGCCTATCCTGATATTGATCTCTTGGTCTTGATGACAAGGACCTCAGGGCCATTCAAAATAGGATTTTTCAAAAACGCTGTACCATGTAACAACGGATACCACAAACGTGGACTTTATTTTGTCAAGTATTTTGAGAAGAACATTTTAGTCTTGCGTCATCAGCAATGAAAACAATTGACTGTTTTTGTTTATTATATTTACGATCATTATTTTGTTCGCTTGTACCCTGAAGTAATTAACTCTTTACATTCAGTGCTCTTATCAGCTTTGCGTTCTTCTTATGCTTTTTCGTTCATCCTCAGATCAAGGTACCGGTGTCCCTTACAAAGAACACCGTTGTTTGTAAGGTTGTTTTATCTCCACACAGCGTTTGTCTTATTTATGTCTCGCGAGGCCAGTATTGTTCTCTTTTTTCCTGCGTGAGCATGCAGCGTTGTAGGATGTGTTCCACTGTCATTGTATGCTCCACACACGGACACTTGTCATCCGGCTACCTAGTTGGCCTCAGAGACCATTTGCAGCACTTAAATAAAGCAGCTATTAAAAACTGGCCACCTTCCAATACATTTTAAAATCCATGAGATCCCATGAGATGCAGCAATTATACAAAGCTTTTATATATGCATTTTTGTCTAAATCATTAGCAAACTTTCTTTCCGTAAAATGTGTTTTTCTGATCCTCCTGTTGACGTCCACGACAGTGATATATTATCATTGCGTGTCCTTTGCCAGTTTGGCGCAACAGAGATCCTTAAAGTATACTTTCCATATATATATATATATATATATATATATATATATATATATATATATATATATATATATATACATATATGTATATACATTTACATGTATATATATATATATATACATATGTATATATATATATTTATATATTTATATATATATATATACACACGAGGTGTGTTCAAAGGAAAGCAGACCAAACTGCAATAACTGAACATATGTGCGATACGCACGATTATGTCACTTCTGGTATAAACAGTACTCTACCAACAGTCAAGTTAAAAAATGTAATTATCTTCGGACTCATAGTTTCCTCGGCAGACCGTTGGAAACATGGCGGGTGTATTACGGAATCCGGTGATTAGGTTTCTAACAGTAGAAAGATGTCGATTAGTTGACATTCATCGCAGAATTCAGGCAGTGTATGGTGACAAAAGTTTGCCGAAGTCAACAGTTAAGAGCTGGGCAACGATGTTTAAAGAAGGACGCGAGTTACCGAAAGATCTTCCGAGACCAGGTCAGGTGCAAATTGTCGCGTTAACTTATGTCCTTCTTTAAACATCGTTGTTCAGTTCTTCACTGTTGTCTTCGTCATACTTGTGTCACTATACACTGCCTGCATTCTGCAATGAATGTCAGCTGGTCGACATCCTTCAGCTGTTAGAAACCGAATCACTGCTCGCTGATCAACTCTTGACGGATTCCGTATCACACCCGCCTTGTTTTCAACGTTCTGATTAGGAAACTATGAGTCGGAGGATTAAAAAATTGTGCAAACTTGGCGGTTGGTATGTGCTGCTTTACACCAGAAGTGACGTCATATGCGCATCGTTAGTATGGTCACTTGTTGCAGTTAGGTTCGGTTTCGTTTGAGAAAACCTCGTGTATGTATATATAATCAAAGAGTACATGCAGTGTCTTTACCATCCTAATTATGTATACCACATTATCACACCGGATGTTACCGCTTCCATGAAAAGTAAGCGCGAGTGAAACGTGTCCATGGAAATGGGAAGTCTGTTACATGTACCCTTGTTGGTCTCGACACAGACGACTACAATCGGTCTCCAGTTGCTGCACTTCTAGAATGGGTTCACAAAGTACACCAATATTTTCATTGTCCAACTTTCATGTCGTCTGTATTGGCAACCTTCAGTCAATAGCGTTCAGTATTAATTGCTCGGTGGATTTGTTTCCACAACACATTGTCAGATTCAATTTATTCTGTCAACGTTGTCTGCGAAGTTGTACTCAGTCACTTTTACATTTTAACCATAATGTATTCCAACTTTCCACGAACATTTGAATGCTTCATATAAATTACCCGGCTAAATAACAATTATAAACAAATAAACGTTATCATTGTAACAAAAACAGATGTGTCTATGAATTGAAGTTGAATGAATATCCTGCATTTCTAGTCACTAAGCCTGACCATCAATCAGACGTGATAACTACCATGTATAAGGGGATAGCATACATCAAATAATTGTACACATCACCTGTATGAGTGGATAGCGTACATCAAAGGTGATTGTTCCCTTGTATGAGTGGATAGCAGACATCAGACGTGACTGCTCCCTTGCATGAGTAGATAGCATACATCAGACGTGACTGCTCCATTGCATGAGTAGATAGCATACATCAGACGTGACTGCTCCCTTGCATGAGTAGATAGCATACATCAGACGTGACTGCTACCTTGCATTAGTAGATAGCATACATCAGACGTGACTGTTCCCTTGCATGAGTAGATAGCAGACATCAGACGTGATTACTCTCCTCTATGAGGGATAGCAGACATCAGAAGTGATTACTCCCCTCCACTGCATGAGGGGATAGCGGACATCAGAAGTAATTGCTCCCCATCCCTGCATGAGGGGATAGCAGACATCCGAAATGATTACTCTCCTCCCCTGTATGAGGGATAGCATACATCAGACGTGATTGCTCCCCTTCCCTGCATGAGGGGATAGCAGACATCAGAAGTGATTGATTCCCGGCATGACGGGATAGCGGACATCAGAAGTGATTGCTTCCCTCCCCTGCATGAGGGGATAGCGGACATCAGAAGTGATTGCTTCCCTCCCCTCTATACGGAAATAGCGGACATCAGAAGTGATTGCTTCCTTCCCCTGCACGAGGGAAAGCAGTCATCAGAAGTGATTGCTTCTCTGCATGAGGGAACAGCGGACATCAGAAGTGATTGCTTCCCTGCCCTGCATGAGGGGATAGCAGACATCCGAAGTGATTGCTTCCCTGCATAAGGGGATAGCGGACATCAGAAGTGATTGCTTCCCTCCCCTGCATGAGGGGTTAGCAAACATAAGAAGTGGTTTCCCCCTCCCCTGCATGAGGGGATAGCAGACATCAGAAGTGATTGCTTCCCTGCATGACGGGATAGCGGACATCAGAAGTGATTGCTTCCCTCCCCTCTATAAGGAAATAGCAGACATCAGAAATGATTGCTCCTCTCCCCTGCATGAGGGATAGCAAACATCAGAAATGCTTGCTTCCCTGCATGAGGGGATAGCAGACATCAGGTGATTACTTCCCTGCATGAGAGGATAGCAGACATCAGAAGTGATTACTTCCCTGCCTGAGGGGATAGAGGACATCAGAAGTGATTGCATCCCTCTCCTGCATGAGGGATAACAGACATCAGAAGAGATTGCTCCCCATCCCTGCATGAGCGGATAGCAGACATTAGAAGTGATTGCGGCATCAATGAAGGAAAAGCAGACATTAGAAGCGATCGCTTCCCTCCCCTCTATGAATGGATAGTGGACATCCTACACTTATTGTAGACAAGAATTATCTAATATGAGAACTACCCTGACCTTCAATGTGTTTCTCTAACAAATCGGAATCGTGTGTAACGTGCGGGTATATTTATCGCAACTGTTCATGATCAGGCCCGTCACGATATACATCATCTCATGCTTACATGAGTGTGAGCGCGCGTGTGTGTGTGGGTGTGTGTGTATGTGGGTATGTGTGTGCGTCTGTGTGTGTGTGTGTGTGTGTCTGTCTGCGTGTCACGGTGCTAATTATATTTTGTTAAGCATCTAAGGGCTTTCTTCAGTCTATCCAGAAATCGTAGTTGACCACTACATAATGGTAGGCTATCCCCCAAAGTGTAGGATAATAACTAGTCCTTTCGGCAATGAGTGGACAGAGGGGAGATGGGGGGTGGGGGGGGTGGATTTTGCTGGTTCCAGAGACATTTAACATTAACTCCTTTATGTATCAGTATAAATGTGTGAGCCTGCATGTGTCTTCGTGTGTGTGTTTGTGTGTACTCGTATGTGTGTTTGTGAATGTGTGTGCGTCATGTGGTTGTGTGTACATGTGGTTGTGTTTATGTTTTTAGCGAACTTCACTTTTCTTCAGAATTTTTGTTAATGCTATGCGTCTAGTACTATATGCTAAAATATAGACCTTTTCACATTTTGACTTCCGGTTTGGTGAACTGAGTCGTTTGTCCGGTCAGGCGCAACATACTGACCAGGACGCTGCACCAAAGTCAGGACAAATATACTGACCAAGACTACTGTCTTCCATGTAGCGTCCTTTGGAAACAGGCTGTTGTCAAGGCAGTCTGCTGACGAGTTGGGGGTCGACGTGATTCCGGTAGTAGTGAGCGGCAGGCGTATGAATTAAAGCTGGGCAAAACCGCCTGGCGAACGGCTGTCCACCTTCATAAGCACGCTACTGCAACGTTCCACTTAGCGCCCTTTTCAGGACGGACAAAAGAGTAAACGTACTCATTGTCGGCATTTAACAACAATAACAACAATACTTCCGGTGTCGTACTATTTAATTCATATTAAAACGTAATCAAGCCTGTAGATACCATGTGTATTAGATTATCAAATTGGCTTCCACGTGTCATTTGTGTTTATTATAATTTATTTCAAAACGTATAAGCTTTCTCTTCTTTAGCGAGCACTTCAATTACGTGCTCTATTTTGTATAATGAATAATTATTTGTTATCCAACGAGACGTGCCATTGTTCCAAAGTTAGATCCAGACAAGCAATGGTCAAGTCGAGGCATGTCAGTGAGTAACATCAGCAAAGACAACAGTTGTGCAGCAACACGGACTATATTTATGGCAGAGGTCTCAAGCTCGAGCTAGCTATCGAGTGCAACCATTTTATTTTCGCAGATGCAGCTCAGAAAACCTATATTTTATCTATTCTTCCAAGTAGTCAATAATGTTATTGGAACACCACATATTTCTATTTTATGAATTGTCTGTTTATGAGGGATAAGATATTCCACTGATTGACAAATGACTTGTATTAGCAATAGAACTGTGTTCTTTCCAATTTTCCAGTGACATCATTATGTCTAACAATTCATTATTTAGTAATGGGAACAAGTAGTACTGTTTCTGTGATGAGTACTGTCATCTGATAAGCAGAAGAGCTTGTCGTCTGTAAACCATGTATGTTGAGGATTAAAGGATGCCAGTGGCATCGAATGAAAATGGATTCTAGGCATGCCTAACAAAAGCTCTAGGGAATGTGTCTTCCTGGCAATCAACTTATGTCTTTTAAAGGAGTGGAAGGTTGCTATGCACCCAATGTAGCAGCTAGCAAAGAATCTGGCATAACCGGGATCAGTGTCTTTGTCCAGCAGTGAGTGTCATGCGCATTGTGGCGCTAAAGCGTCAAATACTGTTTTATAAAACTAGATAGAGATGTGTAAAAAGGGTGGCAGGTTGGTATTTGCGGGTTGTTTCAAGTAGGCCGCAGCAGGTTGAGATTCTGGATATTTTGCTGAAAGAGCGCTGACAACAAACATGTTCAACAGCATGTGTAGCCTCAAGAATCCTTGGAAATTTGCCTAGCAAATGAAGCGTGTGTAGGTGACTGAGAAAAGTATCATTGGTTGATAGTTTCCAAGGTCTTGCTTGTCACCTTGTTTATATGGGAGTGTCGTTCTATGTTGTAGATATTTTTACCCTCTGAAGCTATGTTCTAGATATTCTTCCCTCCTGAAGTTATGTTGTATTGCATTTAGTTAAGACTAGATAGAGTGGCATGCCACGGAATATGTGGTCATCTGTAGTGACCGGGATATTTCCTTGGTAATATACTCTCAAGGGCTTGACGAATTTCTAAGGCAGGAATTCTAGAGGAGGTGAAAAGACGTGGGATGAATGGGATAAGATATTTAGAATAATTCGGTATATCAGACATTTATTATCATTTAAATGTCTAGTGGCAAAGTAGTTAGGGACCATCTGACACTTTCAGGCAGGGCGGAGCTCGGTAATGTGCCGAACTCAAGTGAGGTTAAATCTGAATGTCTGGTCGTCTTTCCATTGGTTCAAGGTAGCGCGAGAAGCTAGTTTTATAGCACTTCTATTTGTTAATGGGTGGGTTTTCGAGACTCGCATATGAACATTTGGCCTTAACCCTTTGACTAGCATCATCTCAATTCATTAAACCTAACATTGCTTTCCTAGCTGTTCTAATGTTGCTATCATGGCTGAATGAAAACAACGTCAGCTAAGTGGCCAAAAACTGACTTCAAATGAGCACTTTGAGTTTACAAGCACTGAGTATAGTTCAATTTTATGTGTCTTTGTTTTTCCTAAAAATACGTTAATATTTCAATAATTTACATTCTGCGTTATGCTTTTGTTAATATTTCAATAATTTACATTCTGCGTTATGCTTTTGTTAATATTTCAATAATTTACATTCTGCGTTATGCTTTTGTTAATATTTCAATAATTTACATTCTGCGTTATGCTTTTGTTAATATTTCAATCTTTTACATTCTGCGTTATGCTTTTGTTAATATTTCAATAAGTTACATTCTGCGTTATGCTTTTGTTAATATTTCAATAATTTACATTCTGTGTTATGCTTTTGTTAAAATTTCAATAACTTACATTCTGCGTTATGCTTTTGAAAATGATTTCTATACGCCACGAGGACCATCAATCTGATCCTTATTCGGCCTCTGGGCTGGTTTGTGTTTGAGACGCCTGCTTTAAATTATGTATCTATTTTTGTAAAAATTTGGACAATCTCGAATATGGTACATAATCATCTAGAGTCTTGTCCAAACTTGTTAATCCTTAATAGGACCACAAAATGCTCAATCATATCGCAGGCTGGAGACAAACAGCGGGCTGTAAGGGGGCCACTTGTCCCTAGGTTGAGAACTGACAATGCGAATAAATTAATAGATGTCATTGAGGGAGGGAGCAGAAAGGAGGTTGGGGGTCATTTGGGCACATTGTGGTTTGATATATAGTGTGTGCCATGGTGTCAGGGCCAACATTCTTTTACAAATTGGGGAAAGAGTGTGGAGACGTACAGATCTGGTAACTGTCTGGCTCAACATTTCCAAAGTTATTAGATGTGCAATGGCAAAGAGCTTTGTAAGGGATTTGGATTGTCGGCAAAGGTATAAACAGTTTCGTCAGACTGTGGTGTTAGAAAGATGGACCACTCTGAAATGTAATATGAGCTAGAGAGAATCATAGGGCATGCAGCACATATGAGCTTAGCTGGCTTGATGAAAACACAGATGAGTTTAGATGACTTGATGAAAACACAGATGAGTTTAGCTGACTTGATGAAAACACAGATGAGCTTAGCTGGCTTGATGAAAACACAGATGAGTTTAGCTGGCTTGATCAAAACACAGATGAGTTTAGCTGGCTTGATGAAAACACAGATGCGTTTAGCTGGCTTGATCAAAACACAGATGAGTTTAGCTGGCTTGATGAAAACGATGAAAAGGTTTTTTTTTTAAAATTCAAAGCTGCAAAGGTAAAACACCGAAAAAATATTAACAGGTATGGCTGAGACACAGTGCCAAAACAGGAACAAGACAAAACGTTCGTTAAGGTCACACGGTCGTCTCCATCGGCAAAGAACAACAGAAACGAAAATACCTAACGAAGCTCGTGCCACCCGACATCAGTGGCAAGTCAAGGAAAAGACGACTAGGGGGCGACTACGAGTTGCTGGGGACTCCGCATCAAGCACCCTTGAAAAAGATGGTGGAGTCCGTAGTCACACCCACACCATCTGATCAAGAGGTCGACGGCTTAACCACTTCACCACAGAATCCTCAATATTCATCCCATGTGGCCGTTAATTTCATGACGGTTCGTGTACTGAATGGTGGAGCACAGACTTAATAGAATCGCTTAGGTCAAGGAAAGAGTACTGCCCGAAAGGAAAGCACAGAATGCAACAGTGAACTACTGACGTCTCGGACGGGTTTCTCGCGTAATTTAGGTTCTCATGTTCCACGAAAGAAAAGCTCAACAGCCTTATACGATTATGCAACACAAGTCTGATGTTGTCGCCATATTTGTATAAAAGCGGAAAACTATACTTAAACTATTATTAATTTAAGGCAATTGGATTGTAACTTCATGGAAAGGATTGGTACTGAGGGTTAGGTTAGTCAAACTAGTGTAAGAAGCAGGACTTGCATGGGCCTGTACTGGCGACGAAGCATTCCCTTGCATCATCTCCGTTAGCTGACATTTAACAGTCAACTCAGATCTGCTGCTGATCTGGGACACACGGCTGTCTAAATAAAACATATCATTGCGACAACCGTCCTTCTGTGTTGACAGTGTGATTTCCGTCCAGTGCTGTAAATGTTTATTCAAGGAACCAAACCAAGCGCAGGTAAACGACTAGAGTAACTCTGATTCTCTTAAGGTAGCCAAACGTCTAGTAATCTAATCAGTGACGTGCATAAAAACCCATTAGAGGCAGGGTGAGCTTCGTGCTTGGCACTATAACAATGTCGCGTGGCATGCGACATCCCATCCGAAACCTGGGAAACGATTGCAATCGAGCTGTTTGGAGACAGCCAATTGGAAAGGGCATGGTGACGCAATAGGGACTGCCGCTGACCCTCCATTTTGTGTGTGTGTTTTTTTCCCTCGACTTCCCCCTCGAACATTAAAAATATATATATATATAATTTGTGGGTATTTTTTTTTCACTCGCGTTTCTAAAATACATGATATCAATATTTTAAAATAAAGTAAAGTTAAAAGAATATATACCATTTTTTTCTCTCTTTATAAAATGGAAATAGAAAATCTTGAAGTGATTGAAAACTTTACAACAAGAAATAACCATCCTCTTTTACCAAAAAACATAAGAGGGTTAATTGTTGCTGATTCTGGGGGTGGTAAAACTAAATTACTTTTAAACTAATTTTAAGAGGGTGGTTAGATTTTAATAAGCTATATGTGTTTGGTACGTCTCTTGATCAACCCGCATATAAGGTCATGAAAAAGGGTTTTGATGAAAAGCTATCCAAAGAAGCAATATACGCAATTATAATAAATTCAACAGATTTACAAACAAAAGGCATATCTCCTTATGAATGAATAGATGAAGTCGCACACTATGTTCCACAGAAAGAAGACATAAAGTGTTATTTGTTTTTTAAATGCAGATGATGTTCCTGATCCCAGAAAGCTTAATACATTGGACAAAAATCTAATAGTTTTCGATGATCTTATGGCAGAAAAAAGGCAGAGCAAGTGTGAAGATTATTATACTAGAGGAAGACATAACAATATAGATTGTTTTTATTTATCTCAAGATTATTTCAGGATACCAAGACAAACTTTAAGAAAAAATACTCATTGTATTTGTTTGTTTAAACATGATGATAAAAATATATCTAGTATATATTATGATCACGCTAGTAGAGACATGTCGTTTGAAGAGATTAAAAAAACTATGTGCCAAGTGTTGGGAAGAACCTTATGGTTTTCTTGTGATTGATAGATCTAGTAATATATACAATGGAAAATATTGATATAAATTTGATATATTTTATTTTCCTGAAAAGACATTTAAAGGTTTAAAAATTATAGTTTATATCCCTTTAAATCAGAAAAGTTATTTTTCTAATAGAAAAAAATTGAAGAATTATTAAAAGAAATTGTAAAAAATAGAAGACGTAAATGGGCTGACCAGATTCTAGTACCCAGTAATAAAACCTCTTTTAACACTACTTTTAATCCTCCACTAGAATTACTTCTTCTTCTTCTTCTTCGTTCGTTCTCAATCTCCTACTACCAAACACTGAAAGGGCTTAAGTAGCAGAAAGTAGTCCAGAGAACGGAATGCGTTGTGTCGTAGTTTACAGCTTGGCTGCGATATTTGTACCTTTCGGTCCAACACATCCGAATTCAGCAAGCATTTTTTGAGTACCGGGTTAGCATTGCCTCTTCGATCCCTTCTCCTTAGCCAGTCTGCCCTGATGCAGCGTGCTATCCAGGATCACCGCGTGGATGTGTAGAAGGGTCTTGGCAGCTATGGTTCGCTCGCCCTGACGCTAGCAGTCAGCTATAGGTCGCTGACCACTGCAGCTCTTGTGCTGCTCAGCATCTTGATCCCCCACTAGAATTAGATAAAGATACAAATTATGAGATTGCATTAGTTAATCTAGAAACTTATTATAGTTTTCCTAACATTCACAAAGAAAATAATATGTTTAAATATTCCAAAGACAACGGAAAAACTTGGTTAAAAATATTCATTCCAGAAGGAGCGTATGGAAACACCTCAATTCAAAGATTAATTGGTAATGCTATAATTGTTGAGCCAAACAAACAAACACTTAAATCTATCTTAGCTATTAAATCAGGACATAAAGTGAGTTTTAAGAAGAAAAATGCACTTGTTGATTTATTAGATTTTAAACATAAAATTTATGAATCTGGTATTCATGAATCAGAACGTATTGTAAATATTCTTAGTATTAACAGAATTTTAATTCATTTAAATTTCATAAATGGAAGTTACGTTAACGGATCAAAAAGTCCTGTTATATATTCATTCTTTCTTAAATGTATCTCCAGGATATAAAATTGTTGAGAATCCTCACAATCTGGTTTTTGTTCCCATAGCTATGAAAACTATAAGTAGGTTGAATGTAAAAATTACGGATCAAGGTGATAATCTTTTAAATTTAAGAGGTGAAACAATAAATATAAGATTTCATATTAGAGAAATTTATTCTTATAAAAATGGCATATGAACAAGTAAAATTAAATATTTCTGACAATCAAAAAGAAAAAATACAAGCAGCTTTAAATTTAAAAAATAAAAAAAACTCCTGTTACTATTCGAATAAATGATGAAAAAGGTAATGATGTTTTAGCGTTAACAAAAAGGCAAATTAACAAATTAGAAAAAGCATTTTCTCAAAACAAAGAAGCCGATATAACATTGAGTTTAGAACAAATAAAATATAATTTGAAAATCGAAGAAGGATTCTTAGCAGCTTTGGCTAGAATGGATTTACTTTTGCTTCCAAAAGTTGTTCCTTCTATTGCAAAACATTTCGGAATTGGCGCGTTAACAGGTTTAGCATCAACAGGAGTTCAAAAACTTATAGAAAATGGTTTGTATTTAAAAAGAGGAGGAGGTGTTTGTCAAATCGAATCAGATGGAAAAGGTCTTTATTTAGGAAAAGTAAATGGTGGTGGATTAAAATCATATGGAGATGGATTATATTTATCAAGAGAATGTAACATTTATAATGGTGAAGGTTTTCTTAGTGATTTAATTAAAGATATTCCTTCCTAAATTTCTTATTTTAAAAATGGAAAAGATTTATCCGACATTACCAACTGCACCATCTCCAGATTTAATAGAAGCTAACAGTTATATAATTCAAAAGATTCTAGATATTCAAAATAATTTGGAAAAAACTAAAGAAGAAAGAAGGAAAAAATTGAAAACATACAAAAACTCTTATCAATAACGAATGGAAAGGATACAGTTTTAACTACAGCCGCAATCGGTTTGGGGGGAACAGGAATTGGATTATTAACAACGATTGTAGCAGCACGAATAGTTTTAGGAATGGGAATTGTTGCATTAGGAATGGGAGCAGGAAGTATTATTTTAAAATATATAAATAAAAAACTTCAACATAATGCCGATAAACACAGACAAATTTTAATCTTATCAGAAGCAAAACTTAATACAATACATAATCATATTTCCAAAGCACTTGAAGATGGAATAATTTTTCTGAAGAAGAATTTAAATTTATTTTAGAAGAAGAAACCAAATTTAGAGATATAAAAGAAGAAATCGGAAATCACGTTGTAAAAGTTATTTACAAAAATTCATCAGAAACAGAAAAACAAGAACTTATAACAAAAATGAAAAGGTTTTTAGACAAATCAGAAAAATAGATATTAAACTAAAAATAGATATAGAACTAAAAATTAATTTTAAAAAATGGCATTCTTAAATATTGAAGACCCTTTTTAAAAAAAGAGAACAATTAATAAAAGATTGTCTTCAAAGAAAAAGAAATATTCAAATAAATAATATGAGTGAAAGAATTGGTGATATTGAAATGAAAAGAGAGTTTTCAAAAGTGGTTGCACTAATAACAAAGTAAACTCGCAGCAGCTAAAAAGAAAGCAATCTCAGAAATTTCAAAACAATTAATTATTGAAACACCAAAAGAATTAGCTATTGAAACATCAAAACAATAACCTGCTTTAACAAATATTCTGCCTTCTATTGGTTCTACAGCAGCACATTATTTAAAAACATATTTAGGTAAATAAAAAACAGGCGATACTACAAACGGTATTTATTCTGAAGGTAATCAATTTTATATTGGAAATAAAGAAGTAAAAATTGATGATGATGATATAATAATAGATGAAAACAAATATCAAAGAACTTCAGGTGTCTGGGAATTAATAACAAATTAAAATCCTAAAAAATATTCACCAGAAGATCTTTCAAACTATTCTGAAATAGTGAATTATACTAATGCTATGTTTAACAATTATGATTCTAATAAAAGTCCATCATCTAATGCAGGTGTTAAATGGCAAAATATTATAAGTAATATATATAAAAACAGACCATTAACTATTAGAGAAGCATCAACATCGACAGCCAGCTCCAATGATCCTAATGAATTAGTAAAAAGATTTGGTTTATTATTAGAAATTTAAAAAGCAGGAAATACTGGTGTAAATGATTTTAATGATTAATATATCAAATCGGTTAAATCAATTAAAAGAAATATATGATGATGATTTTAATGATTAATATATCAAATCGATTATATCAATTAAAAGAAATATATAATGATGATTTTAATGATTAATATATCAAATCGGTTATATCAATGAAAAGAAATATATGATGATGATTTTAATGATTAATATATCAAATCAGTTAAATCAATTAAAAGAAATATATGATGATGATTTTAATGATTAATATATCAAATCGGTTAAATCAATTAAAAGAAATATATGATGATGATTTTAATGATTAATATATAAAATCGGTTAAATCAATTAAAAGAAATATATGATGATGATTTAATGATTAATATATCAAATCAGTTATATCAATTAAAAGAAATATATGATGATGATTTTAATGATTAATATATCAAATCAGTTTTATCAATTAAAAGAAATATATGATGATGATTTTAATGATTAATATATCAAATCGGTTAAATCAATTAAAAGAAATATATGATGATGATTTTAATGATTAATATGTCAAATCAGTTATATCAATTAAAAGAAATATATGATGATGATTTTAATGATTAATATATCAAATCGGTTAAATCAATTAAAAGAAATATATGATGATGATTTTAATGATTAATATATCAAATCGGTTAAATCAATTAAAAGAAATATATGATGATGATTTTAATGATTAATATATCAAATCGGTTAAATCAATTAAAAGAAATATTTGATGAAAAATATAAATCAATCATGTCCTTATCTCAATAAAATTAAATATTATAATTAAAAAGAACCAGAGAAAAAAATATTATGAGGGAAAAGGATTCTTTGATTTAATACTTTCTGCTGTTACTAGTAAAGTTGTTCAAGAAGCTGCAAAAGAAGTAGCCGTAAGAAAGCAGAAACAGAATTAGAAAATAAAGCCACAAATAACATGATAAAAAGAATATTTCCCAATGAACCAAAAAGTAAACTTAATCCTGAATCAAACATATTAATAGATAATATATTATCAAGAGAAAGTGGAGGAAAAGCTTCATCAATTCCCAGAATTTAAACTTTATTAAATAAAATGGAAACAATAACAATTTATGAAGAGATAGATAAAAAAATAAATCTTATAATTTCAAAATATGAATTAAAAATATATTATTATAAATTTATTATTGTGTATTCAAGAAAAGAGTTTGCCGTTTTCTAAAATTAAGTTTAACTAATTTGTTCAGCGCTCTGGTTAAGCATCTCTTTTATTTCTGGAATATATTTTATAATCGCTCTATATGATAAATTACAGTTCATTAAAACATTATTAGGAATTACAAATAATATAAAATCTTATGTAATCATAAATACTTGTGTTACTTCTATAAAATTTTTCTTTAGCAAAAGTAAGAAACTCTTTTTCTTTATTATATCTTGATGTAAGAATGCTTAACAAATTACCAAGATTATAATAATATCCATCTGGGGTAGTTGTCTCGCCGCAGCGACTCAATTTCAACCAGTGTTCGTAAAGCGATCTCAGTCCCGCCAGGCGGAGCGATAGCGCGGGCTTGCGGAAAACGCTCGCCTGCCTTTCCCCGTAGAGCGAATTGGGTGCGGTTTGTTGTAGTGGCTCCTCCACCGAGGTGCGCTAGTCTGGTCCGTATCAGGAAACGTGGTCCGTCCGTGGTGATTTATCTAAGGCTTATAGCAGAGCTCGACAGTACGTCTCGCTGGTGGTCCGACTCTCGCAAAGAGCTTGTGACCGGCAAATGGAAAGCAGGAATCGTGCCTCGAGGCCCTGCGTTCTCCTACGGAGAAGGGCAGGCCGGCAGGCCAAATTGTCTCCTACTCCCAGTGAAATGCATCGCCGAGGTCGTTGGGATCCGTTCTGCACAGAGCGCTGCCATCCCTCCTCGAGCGAGCCCGGTCGGTCGGTCGTCTGGTGCGTGTGGGAGGCCCCTGTCAGGCGGTCCTAGGTCGACGGAGTGAGGGACGGGTGGAACAAACAGTCCGTCCGTCCCGTCAGTCGATCCCTGCGGCCGTCGTCCCAGCGAGGCTTTTTTACACACCCTTCCTCCGCCGACCGGTGTGGGCTGTACGTACGTCTCCGACAGATATCTGGTTGATCCTGCCAGTAGTCATATGCTTGTCTCAAAGATTAAGCCATGCATGTCTAAGTTCACACTGTCTCACGGTGAAACCGCGAATGGCTCATTAAATCAGTCGAGGTTCCTTAGATGACACGATCCTACTTGGATAACTGGCAATTCTAGAGCTAATACATGCTTACCAAGCTCCGACCCTCGCGGAAAGAGCGCTTTTATTAGTTCAAAACCAATCGTCGTTTCCCCTCGCGGGGTTGCGGCGTCCCCACTGGTGACTCTGGATAACTTTGTGCTGATCGCATGGCCTCATGTGCCGGCGACGCATCTTTCAAATGTCTGCCCTATCAAATGTCGATGGTACGTGACATGCCTACCATGTTTGTAACGGGTAACGGGGAATCAGGGTTCGATTCCGGAGAGGGAGCATGAGAAACGGCTACCACATCCAAGGAAGGCAGCAGGCGCGCAACTTACCCACTACCGGCACGGGGAGGTAGTGACGAAAAATAACAATACGGGACTCTTTCGAGGCCCCGTAATTGGAATGAGTACACTTTAAACCCTTTAACGAGGATCTATTGGAGGGCAAGTCTGGTGCCAGCAGCAGCGGTAATTCCAGCTCCAATAGCGTATATTAAAGTTGTTGCAGTTAAAAAGCTCGTAGTTGGATTTCAGGCGCAGGCGGGCGGTCCGGCTCGCGCCGGTTCACTGCCCGTTGTCTCCTGCCCTACCGTCTGCCGGCTCTCTCCCACGGGTGCTCTTCGCTGAGCGTCCTGGGTGGCCGGCGCGTTTACTTTGAAAAAATTAGAGTGTTCAAAGCAGGCCTCGGCTGCCTGAATAATGGTGCAGGGAATAATGGAATAGGACCTCGGTTCTATTTTGTTGGTTTTCGGAACTGGAGGTAATGATTAACAGGAACAAACGGGGGCATTCGTATTGCGGCGTTAGAGGTGAAATTCTTGGATCGCCGCAAGACGAGCTACTGCGAAAGCATTTGTCAAGAATGTTTTCATTAATCAAGAACGAAAGTCAGAGGCGCGAAGACGATCAGATACCGTCGTAGTTCTGACCATAAACGATGCTGACTAGCGATCCGCAGGAATTGCTTCGATGACTCTGCGGGCAGCTTCCGGGAAACCAAAGTGTTTGGGTTCCGGGAGAAGTATGGTTGCAAAGCTGAAACTTAAAGGAATTGACGGAAGGGCACCACCAGGAGTGGAGCCTGCGGCTTAATTTGACTCAACACGGCCAACACTGAAATGATTGACATGCCGAGACCACTCTTCTGGGGTCTAATATGGAACTGGTGCTGGATTTAGACCCTCAGAAATCAGGGGCTATGCCCCCTGTGGCCCGGTTTTGTCTGCATCCAGTGTTCTAAAAAAGGAATTGACGGAAGAGCACTATCAGGAGTGGAACCTGAAGCTTAAATTAACTTAACGCGCCAATACTGCAGAATGACTATCAAAAAGTACACCTTCGTGGGGTCTAATAGAGAACATGTGCTGGAATTAGACCCTCGAAAATCTGGGGCTACCCCCTAAGAAACTTGATTGTCTCGCTAAGGGAATTGACGGAAGGGCACCACCAGGTGTGGAACCTGCGGCTTAATTTGACTGAACACGCCAATACTGTAGAACAACTGACAAATCGAGAGCACTGCCGTTTGGATCTAATAATAAACTTACGCTGGTATTAGACTCACGGATGACAAGTCAGCTCTCAAACACTCAAATGAAAGAACGCTACGGAAATCGTGTTTAACTCCGCAGAAACCGCAGATTTCAAATACCTGGTCACTGACAAACAAAAGCCCTCAATAAATTCGTCTGACCAAATAGTGAACGGGTGCTGGAAATAGATCATCTGAAGACAGGTCAGTTTTACCCTACAAATGACAGGGCGTGGCTACGGAAAACCAGCTCAAATCGAGAGGAGCCGCAGACACTTTGGTTCACGTACCAGGCTGATAAGCCAAGGGCGCGAGGCTACCATGTGGGGGATTACGGCCGAACCCTTGTAAGCCGCAATCCCGCCCAAAATCTCAGCACCACTGCAATGGGAGGCTCCTACATGCTCGGGACCTGGGGCTTGCGCCCCAGCCCTATCAGGTAGAGCCACAGTAAGAGGTCCTTGCCGTCCGCCAATCAAAGCGAGCGGACAACTGCTTGATACTCACCTTGTACGGCGATTGGGTGCGAAACCACCAACCAAAGACTTAGTACCTGGTCGGGGTGTCGAAAACAGTAGAGCAGCCACCTCACTGTGAACTGTCAAGACTCAACCACTGACCATGAGAGTTGTCCGCACACCAGGCAAACAACATCTCTGTGACATTACCAGGCTTGTCCTCTGGCTAAATGCACTCCGGCTACGATATCTACCTCTGTACATTATCAGCCATATAACTATCATGCTGGACGCAGAAGAGATGCAGACCAGCGGACATTGCACACCTGCCCCACTGTGTCAACATCCCAGGTGGCGGGGAATGCTAGGCGTACCATCCCTGCATAGAAGCCAAGAAAATAAAAGGAAAAAGAGATACCCCACTCACATGCAAATGCTACGTTTCTGGCAGGACGTGACGATCCTGGGATACAGACACACTGGACTGCCTCTCTTCCGGGTAAACCAATCCATCTCATATATCATCTCACATATCATCATTGCACCCTATAGACACGAGTAGTGAAGACTCGATAGTCTAGTAAGACAACTTCCATAAGAGAGACAACTCTGATCATAAACAACTGCTGCCTTGCAGATAGGCTGGGGACAGCCAAAGGCTAAGGAGGGCATCCCTACAGAAACGCCTGTTGAAATCGGATGCACGGGGCCGCAAGCCTAACAAAACAGTGCAACGTAAATCGCAGTATGATGGCAGTACAACCTATTAGAAAAACGCATGGCGCTCATCCTGCGGAGTCCCGCCAGGCAGCGATAGTGCCGGGCCTCACGCCTCGAAGGGGCCCACCCTTGACTACTGGTGGTCACCCACCCATGTGTCGTGGAGTCAAGGCACATGGCTATGGGGCAACGTCTATTGGCCAAAACCTCAAGACCCTCAAAATACTACAGTGGAATGCGGAGGGAGTCATTAACAAAAAACTTTCCCTAACACACCACCTGCATGAAGGTACGATTGACGTGGCATGTATCCAGGAAACGCACCTCAACAATAACCATAAATTCTCAATCAGAGGATACCAGACCTTCCGTCTTGATAGAGAAGGCCACAAAGGAGGGGTCCTGATACTGACCAGAAACTGCATACCGAGTAGCGCGGTATCTGTCAATCACACCGGACAAGCAGTAATTGTAGGAGTTGACATAATGGCCCAAGAGACGAAGCTCCGCATTTTCAATCTGTACGGACCACCAAATAGAGACTTATCGCTCTCGAGTATGGAGGTCAGAGACTCCAACTGCATAGTAGTTGGAGATTTCAACAGCCACTCGGAGAGATGGGGATACTCTGACACAGACAGCAGAGGTGACGAAGTGGAAGATTGGGAGATAGATGCAAATCTCTCCCTAATCAATAGGCAGGAGGATAGCCCTAGCTTCTATTCAAGAACATGGCATACCACCTCGACTCCATATTTGGCCTTCTCCACACAGGACATACACCATAAAATAGACCGCCAGGTGCTAAACCAACTGGCAGGTAGCGACCACAGGCCGATCAGACTAACCATTGACATGGACGTAGGCCCACATGAAACAAAACCGCTCCCACGTTGGAATTACAAACGAGCCGACTGGGACAGATTTGCAATCCTGACAGATGGGCTGTGTGAAACTATCAACACACGACACTCAAAAATGAAGCCCATGGTAGAGAGCCTAAGCAAGGCAATAATGCAAGCCGCCACTGAAACCATCCCAAGAGGAGCTAGGAAAAACTATAAGCCCTACTGGAATGATGAGTTGCAGAAAGTGGAAGATGCAGTAACAAATGCTAGGAACATGGCAGAGCGAGAAAAATCCATGGAGGCAAACATCGCCCTCAAAGCCGCCGCGGCGAAGTACAAACACACTCTCAGGCAAACAGCAAAAGAAAGCTGGAAAAATAAAACGGAAAGTCTAAACCTGGACAAAGACGGGAACAAGCTATGGAAGCTAGTCAGAGCCATGAACGACGAAACCCCGTCAAATAAACAAATTACTATCAAGCAGGGCGAGAACTTGATCACAGGTAAGAAAGCCGCTAACGCCTTTGTCGATCACTATGCCAGAGCAAACCACATCGAGGTCCCTGCAGATAAGCATACAGACATTAGCGAAGAGCTAAAGGGACACGAAAACATAAATACGGCTCCTGAAGAGCACATGATAGCCAAACTAACAATGCGCGAAATGGAAGAGGCTATGAGAACACTAAAGAAAAGGAAATCTCCCGGAAAAGACGGGATAACAAACGAAAGGCTGATGGGGCTGGGCCAAACAGCGAAGAGGAAATTACTATCAGTCCTGAACCAAAGCTGGAAAAGGGGTATTGTACCCCAGGCATGGAAAGACGCAATACTGGTACCAGTACCAAAAACAGGAAAGGATAAAACAGATCCAAATGGATACAGGCCCATCAGCCTACTGAGCTGTGTCAGCAAGCTGATGGAACGGATGATAAACACCAGACTGATGTGGCATCTGGAAGAAAAACGAATACTAATTCCACAGCAAGCCGGCTTCAGACAGCACAGATCCAATGAGGACCAGGTCATCCTCATAGCCCAGGAGATAGAAGATGCCTACCAGGCACAGAAACACACAGTTGCTGTTTGGGTGGATCTGGAAAAGGCATTTGACAAAGTCTGGAAGGATGGACTTAGAGTCAAGCTAAGAAGAAGTGATGTCTGTGGGAAGATGTACAAGTGGATCAACCACTACCTCAAACAAAGAACGGCCAGAGTCCAAGTACAAGGGCAGATGAGCAAAAAGGTGACACTCGAGCAGGGAGTACCCCAAGGGGGAGTATTGTCACCCACACTCTTCCTGGTATATATAAACGATATTACAGAGAATATACCAAGAAGAGTCCATAGCTCAATGTTTGCAGACGACCTGGCTATCTGGACCTCTGAAAAGAAACTCACCATAGCAAGAAATCGGATGCAGACGGCCCTAACATCGCTGGAAGAGTGGGCGAACTCATGGCTGGTCAAAATAAACGAGGAGAAAACCACATGCACAATATTCTCGCTTTCATTAAAACCCCAAAGTACCAAATTAAGTCTAAATGGCAAATTCCTGCAGCCAAACGACAACCCAACCTATCTGGGAGTCACATTTGATCGGTGCATGACGTGGAAAAGTCAGATTGAGAGAAACCGAATGAAAGCCAGAGAAAGAATGGCAATCATGAGGAAACTTGCTGGCACAAGCTGGGGAGCAGACGAAGGCATACTAAAGAAACTGTATACTGGAAGAGTGAGACCAGTTCTCGAGTATTGCATTGCGGCATGGACAACAGCAGCGAAGGCGAACTTCGATAAAGTTAACAAACTTCAAAACCAAGCCATGAGAATTATAACAGGTGGCATGAAGTCAACGACAATTGTAGAACTTGAAAAGATTACAAAACTGCAATCCATGACCGATAGAAGAGACTGCAGAGCCCAGCTGCAGTCAGAGAAACTCCGAAGACTGACTGACCATCCAATGCACCAGAGACTAAACAATTTGGGAAATGGGAAACTAAAGCGGAGAAACTTTGCAGAAATAGCCAAAGCAAAGATGCACGAAGATCCCATAAACGCACTAACAACACCAAAACCCATCACTACTGTACGAAAACCTACCTGGAGGCAGGATATATTTCCAGAGGTGGTAGAAAATATACCAGGTATTGCAAACAAAAACTGCCAGACTGAAAAACAAAGGAGAGATACTACCCTAAGCTTCATAACGAAAAGCTACCCAAGCATGGACTGGACCCATGCATACACCGACGGTTCTGTAACAAACACTACACAGAACGGAGGGGCAGGAGCATTCCTGAACCTACCAAATGGCAGACAAATAACACTGTCACTCGCTACTGGTAGGTACACAAGCAATTTCAGAGCGGAGGCAGAGGCACTGAGGGCGGCAGTGGAAGAAATGGTGACACACAGTGAAAATGAGAGCCATATAGTCCTGCTGACAGATGCTCTCGCCGTAGTCACAGCGCTAAAAAGCCAGAAAAACACTGAGCTTAATGACTTAAGAGCAGCACTCTGCAAACTGTGCCAGCAGTCTGCACCAAAAAGGGTAGTGGTACAGTGCGTTCCGTCACACTGCAACATCCAAGGCAACGAGGAGGCAGACAGACTGGCAAAAGAAGGTGCAAGACTACCACAAACAGATACCAGTATGACGTACGAAGAGTCAAAACGGCTTATCAAAGCCAGATACATGAACAAATGGGGAACCGAACATACTGGTTACACCAAAAACGATGCCTATTACCAGTTGAACCGAAGAGAGCAGGTCGTTGTCTTCAGACTTCGCACTGGCCACAACAGACTGAGGTACCACCTATTCAACAAATTGAAGATAGGGTGTACCGACGAATGCCCGTGCGGTACTGGTAAAATGACCGCTGAACATCTGCTGCAGAACTGCCCGACATACGAGGATCAGAGAGAGCAGATGTGGCCATTACCAGTGGAACTGCAAGACATGCTCTATGGCAGTGGCGAGAGCCTCAGGATGACCGCCGCTTTTTTCGAAAAAATAATGGTTACTGTCTGACTGCGTACGCAGAAGAAGAAGAAGATAATAATATCCTTTATTTCTTTTTTGTCAATTTTATCTAAATAATAAAAGATTTTCAAACACCAGTCATCAATTTCTTCATTTGAACTTTCTTTATCAATTTTAAATTTAACTTCTTTTACATTAAATATTTCAAATAGTCTTTTTTTCTAAATCAACTGGAATTTTCTTTTGTTTAGTGGTTCAATTTCCTATTTATTTGATATTAAAAAGTCTGCCCACCCAATATTTACTTTCAATCTATTTTCTTTCTCAAAACGTTTTACTGTTTGAACTCATTTATTTTATCTTCATGTATTAAATATTTAATATGAGTCAATAGTTGTGAAAATTGAGTTCCCGTTTTAAAAGGAAGTTTTTTGTAATTTCATTTCATAAAAAGAACCTATAATCTCTTCTCCTTCTAAATCTTTAATTTTATAAATAACCGGATTTGTAGATAACACTTCATCTATAACGAAAATGTCAGTTGTCCATTTTGGTGTATAACCTTTCTCAAAAAAACTTTATCTTTTTTTGTTATTCTTACTCTGTTTCTTATTTTGAATTTAGGTTTACTTGTTCTAATTTCTTCAGGATATAATTTTATTTAAACAGGAATTTAATATTCTATTTTACTGGCTTCAGCTGGAGTCATTTTTATAGAAGCATGATAAGCATTATTATAAATATTTACTAGTTCTTCTAAAACACCATAATATTTTGTTATGTTATTAGCTGTAAAATATTTTAACATTTTTTGTTTCATTGTGCCATTCCATCTTTAAATAACAGAACGTTTCCATTTATTTTCTGTAGAATACATTTCAATATCATTGGCTTTTAAAAGGTCTTTAACATATTTATTATAAAATTCTTTTCCTTTATCGACCCATGAAAATATTGGTTTCCTCTCCATAAATATCTTTTTAAAAGCTACTGCAATACAAAGTCCACTTTTATTTTTTAAAGGAACAATCCATCCATTCTTACTAACAACATCTATAACCGTTAATATAAGTTTAAAACCCTTATTTTGTTTTGTATAAGAAGACATATCAACTAAATCTGCAGCCCAAGTTTCATCCATGCTATTAACATAAGCTCTCCTCTTTTTTATTGTTTTAATAATAGGTTTATGTAACTCATCAGCTAAATAATTACTCCACAAAATAGGTTTCCTAATTCCCTTTCCAAAAATATATGGGTTATAAATAATTTTATAGACTTCTAAATTTAACAGCATGCCTATTTTTATATATAAAAAACTTTCTTTGAAAAATGTAAGTAAACAGATCGTCGCATACCGAAAAGCCTTTTCGTTTTTCAGGATTCCATAATGATTTATTTACATTTCAAAAACAAAAACCTTATAAAGTAAATAATTTATCAAGACTTCATTATGATATAATTACTAAATCGTGGAAAAAATAAACTTTCTAAATATCATAATGATATAATTACTAAATGGTGGGAAAAAAAACCTAATAAACTATCTAAATTTCGTAATGATATCATACATTCCCCAAATGTTTCCCCTTATCCAGTAAATTTGATTTAAAATTATATAATAGCTGTTAATCGTTGTCGATGAGGACCGCCGACATCATCCTTCTCACAGATTTCCCTGTTGGGTGTGTGTGCGCATGTGGCTGAATAGGCCAATGAGGGCCCGAAAACATCTGCTACATATTGGGCACACGAGGATTGTAGAAGGTGATGGTGTTCCCGCTGTTCGGGATTTCCGGGTCTCGCGTCTGCTCTGGGCTTTCACAACACGGTCGTCTTCGCCGGTAGCTACACCCGATTTGACTGCCCTTCTCCAGTCAGATCTGTTTTGCGCAAGATATTACCAGGTGTCGATGTCTATCTGGCAACTTTTCAGTGAGTTCTTCAGACCGTCTTTAAATTGTTTCTTTTGGCGCTCTCTCTCGCACCATCCCTCTCCCAGTCGAGCTTTTTCTAGCAGTGCATGTATGCTGGGCATGTTAGCCCTCGATGTCAGTGATACGATCTTACCATCGGATGTGGAATATTCGCCTGATGCAACATGTATGGAAGTGGTTTAACCTCCTTGCATGTCCAGAGTATACAGTCCAGCTTTCGCAAGCGTATAGTAGGGCTGGAATGATGGTTGGACGGTAGACTTTGAGTTTCGTCTTGACGCTGATGCCACGACGTCCCCAGACCATCGAGGGCATTCTACCAAAGGCTGTGCTGACCTTTGCTATTCTGCTTGCCACCTCATCGTCTAGGCTGACAGATCTGGACATTAATCAAGAACGAAAGTCAGAGGCGCGAAGAAGATCAGATACCGTCGTAGTTCTGACCATAAACGATGCCGACTAGCGATCCGCAGGAGTTGCTTCGATGACTCTGCGGGCAGCTTCCGGGAAACCAATGTGTTTTGGTTCCGGGGGAAGTATGGTTGCAAAGCTGAAACTTGAAGGATCTGACGGAAGGGCACCACCAGGAGTGGAGCCTGCGGCTTAATTTGACTCAACACGGCCGAACACTGACATGATTGACATGCCGAGAGCACTTTCGTTGGGTCTAATATGGAACGGGTGCTGGAATTAGACCCTCGAAAATCTGGGGCTACCCTCTAAGTAACTTGATTGTCCCGCTAAAGGAATTGACGGAAGGGCACCACCAGGAGTGGAACCTGCGGCTTAATTTGACTGAACACGCCAATACTGTAGAACGACCGACAAATCGAGAGCACTACCGTTGGGTCTAATAAAGAACGTACGCTGGTATTAGACTCACGGAAGACAAGTCAGCTCTCTAACACTCTAATGAAAGAACGCTACGGAAATCATGTTTAACTCCGCAGAAACCGCAGATTTCAAATACCCGGTCGTTGACAAACAAAAGCCCTCAATAAATTCGTCTGGCAGAATAGTGAACGGGTGCTGGAAATAGACCATCTGAAGACAGGTCAGTTTTACCGTACTAATGACGGGGCGTTGCTACGGAAAACCAGCTCATATCGAGAGGAGCCGCAGACACTTTGGTTCACGTACCAGGCTGATAATCCAATGGCGCGAGGCTACCATGTGGGGGATTACGGCCGAACCCTTGTACGCCGCAATCCTGCAGAAAATCTCAGCACAACTGCAATGGGAGGCTCCTACATGTTCGGGACCTGGGGCTCGCGCCCCAGCCCTATCCAGTAGAGCCGCAGAAAGAGGTCTCTGCCATCCGCCGATCAAAGCGGGCGGACAGCTGCCTGATACTCACCTTATACGGCGATGGAGTGCGAAACCACCAACATAAGACTTAGTTCCTGGTCGGGGTGTCGAAAACAGTAGAGCAGCCACCTCACTGTGAACTGTCGAGACTCAACCAATGACCATGAGATCTGTCCACACACTAGGCGAACAACATCTCTGTGACATTACCAGGCTTGTCCTCTGGTTAAATGCACTTCTGCTTCGATATCTACCTCTGTACGTTATCAGCCATATAGCTATCATGCTGGACGCAGAAGAGATGCAGACCAGCGGACATTGCACACCTGCCCCACTGTGTCAACATCCCAGGTGGCGGGGAATGCTAGGCGTACCATCTCTGCATAGAAGCCAAGAAAATAAAGGGAGAAAGAAATACCCTACTCACATGCAAATTCTACGTTTCTGGCAGGACGTGACGATCCTGGGGTACAGACACACTGGACTGCCTCTCTTCCGGGTAAACCAGTCCATATCATATATCTCATATATC
Organism: Ariolimax columbianus; assembly: GCA_036924085.1. NCBI lineage: Eukaryota > Metazoa > Mollusca > Gastropoda > Stylommatophora > Arionidae > Ariolimax > Ariolimax columbianus. The sequence continues at coordinate 170,194,629 of JAVGWX010000001.1, forward strand.
ATCTCACATATCATCATCGCACCCTATAGACACGATTAGTGAAGACTCGATAGTATGGTAAGACAACTTCCATAAGAGAGACAACTCTGATCATAAACAACTGCTGCCTTGCAGATAGGCTGGGGACAGCCAAAGGCTAAGGAGAGCATCCCTACAGAAACGTCTGTTGAAATCGGATGCACGGGGCCGCAAGCCTAACAAAACAGTGCAACGTAAATCGCAGCATGATGACAGTACAACCGATTAGAAAAACGCATGGCGCTCATCTTGCGGAGTCCCGCCAGGCAGCGATAGTGCCGGGCCCCACGCCTCGAAGGGGCCCACCCTTGACTACTGGTGGTCACCCACCCATGTGTCGTGGAGTCAAGGCACATCGCTATGGGGCAACTTTTATTGACCAAAAACTCAAGACCCTAAAAATACTACAGTGGAATGCGGAGGGAGTCATTAACAAAAAACTTTCCCTAACACATCACCTGCATGAAGGTAAGATTGACGTGGCATGTATCCAGGAAACGCACCTCAACAATAATCATAAATTCTCAATCAGAGGATACCAGACCTTCCGTCTCGATAGAGAAGGCCACAAAGGAGGGGTCCTGATACTGACCAGAAACTGCATACCGAGTAGCGCGGTACCTGTCAGTCACACCAGACAAGCAGAAATTGTAGGAGTTGACATAATGGCTCAAGAGACGAAGCTCCGCATTTTCAATCTGTACGGACCACCAAATAGAGACCTATCGATCTTGAGTATGGAGGTCAGAGACTCCAACTGCATAGTAGTTGGAGATTTCAACAGCCACTCGGAGAGATGAGGATACTCTGATAAAGACAGCAGAGGTGACGAAGTGGAAGATTGGGAGATAGATACAAAATTCTCCCTAATCATTAGGCCGGAGGATAGCCATAGCTTCTATTAAAGAACATGGCGCACCACCTCGACTCCAGATTTGGCCTTCTCCACACAGGACATATACCATAAAATAGACCGCCAGGTGCTAAACCAATTGGCAGGTAGCGACCACAGGCCGATCAGGCTAACCATTGACATGGAAGTAGGCCCACAGGAAACAAAACCGCTCCTACGTTGGAATTACAAACGAGCCGACTGGGACAGATTTGCAATCCTGCCAGATGGGCTGTGTGAAACCATCAACACACGAAACAACAAAATGAAGCCCATGGTGGAATGCCTAAGCAAGGCAATAATGCAAGCCGCCACTGAAACAATCCCAAGAGGAGCTAGGAAAAACTATAAGCCCTACTGGAATGATGAGTTGCAGAAAGCGGAAGATGCAGTAACAAATGCTAGGAACACGGCAGAGCGAGAACAATCCATGGAGGCAAACATCGCCCTCAAAGCCGCCACGGCGAAATACAAACACACTCTCAAGCAAACAGCAAGAGAAAGCTGGAAAAATAAAACGGAAAGCCTAAACCTGGACAAAGACGGGAACAAGCTAAGGAGGCTAGTCAGAGCCATGAACGACGAAACCCAGTCAAATAAACAAATTACCATCAAGCAGGGCGAAAACTTACTCACAGGTAAGAAAGCCGCAAACGCTTTCGTCGATCACTATGCCAGAACAAACCACATCAAGGTCCCTGCAGATAAGCATACAGACATTAGCGAAGAGCTAAAGGGGCACAACAACATGAATACAGCACCTGAAGAGCACATGATGGCCAAACTAACAATGCGCGAAATGGAAGAGGATATGAGAACACTAAAGAAAAGGAAATCTCCGGAAAAGACGGGATAACAAACGAAATGCTGATGGGGCTAGGCCAAACAGCGAAGAGGAAACTGCTATCGGTCCTGAACCAAAGCTGGAAAAGGGGAATTTTACCCCAGGCATGGAAAGACGCAATACTGGTACCAGTACCAAAAACAGGAAAGGACAAAACAGATCCAAATGGATATAGGCCCATAAGCTTACTGAGCTGTGTCGGCAAGCTGATGAAACGTATGATAAACACCAGACTGATGTGGCATCTGGAAGAAAAACGAATACTAATTCCACAGCAAGCCGGCTAAGAAGAAGTGATGTTTGTGGGAAGATGTACAAGTGGATCAACCACTACCTCAAACAAAGAACGGCCAGAGTCCAAGTACAAGGGCAGATGAGCAAAATAGTGACACTCGAGCAGGGAGTACCCCAAGGGGGAGTACTGTCACCCACACTCTTCCTGGTATATATAAACGATATTACAGAGAATATACCAAGAAGAGTCCATAGCTCAATGTTTGCAGACGATCTGGCTATGTGGACCTCTGAAAAGAATCTCACCATAGCAAGAAATCGGATGCAGACGGCCCTAACATCGCTGGAAGAGTGGGCGAACTCATGGCTGGTCAAAATAAACGAGGAGAAAACCACATGCACAATATTCTCGCTTTCATTAAAACCCCAAAGTACCAAATTAAGTCTAAATGGCAAATTCCTGCAGCCAAACGACAACCCAACCTATCTGGGAGTCACATTTGATCGGCGCATGACATGGAAAAGTCAGATTGAGAGAAACCGAATGAAAGCCAGAGAAACAATGGCAATCATGAGGAAACTTGCTGGCACAAGCTGGGGAGCAGACGAAGGCATACTAAAGAAACTGTACACTGGAAGAGTGAGACCAGTTCTCGAGTATGGCATTGCGGCATGGACAACAGCAGCGAAGGCGAACTTCGATAAAGTTAACAAACTTCAAAACCAAGCCATGAGAATTATAACAGGTGGCATGAAGTCAACGACAATTGTAGAACTTGAAAAGATTACAAAACTGCAATCCATGACCGATAGAAGAGACTGCAGAGCCCAGCTGCAGTCAGAGAAACTCCGAAGACTGACTGACCATCCAATGCACCAGAGACTAAACAATTTGGGAAATGGGAAACTAAAGCGGAGAAACTTTGCAGAAATAGCCAAAGCAAAGATGCACGAAGATCCCATAAACGCACTAACAACACCAAAACCCATCATTATTGTACGAAAACCTACCTGGAGGCAGGATATATTTCCAGAGGTGGTAGAAAATATACCAGGTATTGCAAACAAAAACTGCCAGACTGAAAAAGAAAGGAGAGATACTACCCTAAGCTTCATAACGAAAAGCTACCCAAGCATTGACTGGACCCATGCATACACCGACGGTTCTGTAACAAACACAACACAGAGCGGAGGGGCAGGAGCATTCCTGAACCTACCAAATGGCAGAAAAATAACACTGTCATTCGCTACTCGTAAGTACACAAGCAATTTCAGAGCGGAGGCAGAGGCATTGAGGGCGGCAATGGAAGAAATGGTGACACACAGTGAAAATGAAAGCCATATAGTCCTGCTTACAGATGCTCTCGCCGTAGTTACAGCGCTAAAAAGCCATAAAACACTGAGCTTAATGACTTAAGAGCAGCACTCTGCAAACTGTGCCAGCAGTCCGCACCAACAAGGGTAGTGGTACAGTGGGTCCCATCACACTGCAACATCCAAGGCAACGAGGAGGCAGACAGACTGGCAAAAGAAGGTGCAAGACTACCACAAACAGATACCAGTATGACGTACGAAGAGTCAAAACGGCTTATCAAAGCCAGATACATGACCAAATGGGAAACCGAACATACTGGTTACACCAAAAACGATGCCTATTACCAGTTGAACCGAAGAGAGCAGGTCGTTGTCTTCAGACTTCGCACTGGCCACAATAGACTGAGGTACCACCTATTCAACAAATTGAAGATAGGGTGTACCGACGAATGCCCGTGCGGTACTGGTAAAATGACCGCTGAACATCTGCTGCAGAACTGCCCGACAGAGAGCAGATGTGGCCATCACCAGTGGAACTGCAAGACAAGCTCTATGGCAGTGGCGACAGCCTCAGGATGACCGCCGCTTTTTTCGAAAAAATAATGGTTACTGTCTGACTGCGTACGCAGAAGAAGAAGAAGAAGAAGAAGAAACAAAAACAGCCAGACTGAAGAAGAAAGGAGAGATACTACCCTAAGCTTCATATCGAAAAGCTACCCAAGCATTGACTGGACCCATGCATACACCGACGGTTCTGTAACAAACACTACACAGAACGGAGGGGCAGGAGCATTCCTAAACCTACCAAATGGCAGAGAAATAACACTGTCATTCGCTACTGGTAAGTACACAAGCAATTTCAGAGCGCAGGCAGAGGCACTGAGGGCGGCAGTGGAAGAAATGGTGACACACAATGAAAATGAAAGCCATATAGTCCTGCTTACAGATGCTCTCGCCGTAGTCACAGCGCTAAAAAGCCAGAAAAACACTGAGCTTAATGACTTAAGAGCAGCACTCTGCAAACTGTGCCAGCAGTCCGCACCAAAAAGGGTAGTGGTACAGTGGGTCCCATCACACTGCAACATCCAAGGCAACGAGGAGGCAGACAGACTGGCAAAAGAAGGTGCAAGACTACCACAAACAGATACCAGTATGACGTACGAAGAGTCAAAACGGCTTATCAAAGCCAGATACATGACCAAATGGGAAACCGAACATACTGGTTACACCAAAAACGATGCCTATTACCAGTTGAACCGAAGAGAGCAGGTCGTTGTCTTCAGACTTCGCACTGGCCACAATAGACTGAGGTACCACCTATTCAACAAATTGAAGATAGGGTGTACCGACGAATGCCCGTGCGGTACTGGTAAAATGACCGCTGAACATCTGCTGCAGAACTGCCCGACAGAGAGCAGATGTGGCCATCACCAGTGGAACTGCAAGACAAGCTCTATGGCAGTGGCGACAGCCTCAGGATGACCGCCGCTTTTTTCGAAAAAATAATGGTTACTGTCTGACTGCGTACGCAGAAGAAGAAGAAGAAGAAGAAGAAACAAAAACAGCCAGACTGAAGAAGAAAGGAGAGATACTACCCTAAGCTTCATATCGAAAAGCTACCCAAGCATTGACTGGACCCATGCATACACCGACGGTTCTGTAACAAACACTACACAGAACGGAGGGGCAGGAGCATTCCTAAACCTACCAAATGGCAGAGAAATAACACTGTCATTCGCTACTGGTAAGTACACAAGCAATTTCAGAGCGCAGGCAGAGGCACTGAGGGCGGCAGTGGAAGAAATGGTGACACACAATGAAAATGAAAGCCATATAGTCCTGCTTACAGATGCTCTCGCCGTAGTCACAGCGCTAAAAAGCCAGAAAAACACTGAGCTTAATGACTTAAGAGCAGCACTCTGCAAACTGTGCCAGCAGTCCGCACCAAAAAGGGTAGTGGTACAGTGGGTCCCATCACACTGCAACATCCAAGGCAACGAGGAGGCAGACAGACTGGCAAAAGAAGGTGCAAGACTACCACAAACAGATACTAGTATGACGTACGAAGAGTCAAAACTACTTATCAAAGCCAGATACATGACCAAATGGGAAACCGAACATACTGGTTACACCAAAAACGATGCCTATTACCAATTGAACCGAAGAGAGCAGGTCGTTGTCTTCAGACTTCGCACTGGCCAAAATAGACTGAGGTACCACCTATTCAACAAATTGAAGATAGGGTGTACCGACGAATGCCCGTGCGGTACTGGTAAAATGACCGCTGAACATCTGCTGCAAAACTGCCCGACATACGAGGATCAGAGAGAGCAGATGTGGCCATCACCAGTGGAACTGCAAGACAAGCTCTATGGCAGTGTCGACAGCCTCAGGATGATCGCCGCTTTTTTCGAAAAAATAATGGTTACTGTCTGACTGCGTACGAAGAAACAGAAGAAGAAGATATTATAGAATCTGTTTCAACGGACCCAAAAGATTATAGCGCTAAATTAGATACAAGTGAAAAAATTGAAAAATGTATAGGATTCAGAATAAATAACGAAGCAGAAGAAAAAATTACAATGGAGAAAAAAAATAAAATTGGTTACAAAAGAAAATGAAAAACATGAATTAGTTAAATATAAATTAATTAAAACTAATTAAAAAGATAGAAAACTAGTAACTAAAGAACAATTAAAAATGTATTATTTAGAGTTTGACAAAAGAATGGTAAATTATGAAAATAAAAATTTAGTTACTAATTTGCCATACGGGTATTAATGATAATATTAAATTAATATTATAACAAAATGGCACATGAAAAAGATAGCAAGTTTTATGATGAAGAAGGACAAGAAATGTTGTTTTGTAGTAGAATTATTAATCCTTATAAAGATCAAGGTGCTAAAGTTATTTTGGGTAAAGTGTTATGATCTCAAGAACAAATACATGATTTAAAATATAAAGGAGAATGTTTAGCTACTGATGAACAGCACGAAATAATGACGAAATATGAAGGTGATGAAAAATGGAATCATATTCATAATGGGGTGAAAATACGTGATTATATATTTTTGGTTAACCAATTACAGCGAACATTTTTTTCCATCAGATTGAAATTTTAATATTTTATCTGAAACAACAACAGCGTAAGCTTCTGTTCCAGCAGAAACGTTTTTATTAAAAGCAGCTTATACTTGAATATATCTAGTACTATATTTTAATCTTTCACTTTGTTTGCTTACATCGAAAACAAATAAAGGAAATAAACGTTTATAAAGTTTAGGAGATACATTCCAACTGCAATCCGTCTCATCAACCCCCTAGAATTTAAATGCAAAAACCGAAGCAATTCCATAAGCTAAAGAAAATTGTTGCTTAGGAAAGATTAAATCATAATCTACTTCAGGATATCTTCTAGAATATAATGTTACATATATGTTTTTTTTAAATCTATGTGATCAAAAACGGAAGGGTTTTTATCTTGATCTAAATTTCTATTTGTTTGAAAAGCTACGAAAATCCATCTTGGTGTTTCTAAATAACTTTTAACACATAATCTCCACGAAAAATGTGTAGAGTCTCGAACAGAATAATTATAACATTGTCTAAATCTATAACCAACATTAAGAATAGTCTTATCTTCTATTAATTTATAAAGTTTATTTTTTTGTTCAAGACATAAACCCCGATAATTTATGTAAAATAATATTTCCGACTGCTGCATCAGGATTTTTAAATATAGCATCATCATCTGATTTTCTGTTTAAAGTTAATTGCTATTTAAAACCATAAATTATTTTTTTATAATCTTCAGAAGAACCAAATTAAATATTTTAATGGAATTTTTAAATCTAAATGATCCTTTAGAATCTGGTTCTTCAATAATTACATTATGTCTTATTCCAAATCCATTATTGAGTTTCCGATCTGCCTTATCTGATTCATCTTTACACCACATAAAATTGAGAGCATGGTTATTATAATCGTTTGGATATTTCAACAATCCTAGCATTGCCGTTGCTTGTCCGGGATAACACTTTATATTTCCTTCCCTGATAGTTCATATCTTATATTCTGAAACAAATGCATTTATTCCGTTATTGCTCATAGTAATTTTATCTGCAACAAGAAATAAAGTACCGTCTGTTTTTATAAGTATTCCTTCAATTAATAAATAACTTTCACTAGGATGAGTAAATACATTTTGTGTTTCTATAAGTATTCTGATTTCTCCTCCGCTATTTAGATTACTTGTTCCGGATACCGGAGTAAATTCATGAACTTCATATTTTTATATACTTTCAACAATTGTAAAGTTTTCATCAATTCGTAAAATTTCTTCAGTCATTTTTTCTGTAAGAAAAATCACTTAGTAAATCATAAATATAAAATTTCTTCATCTGAAATTGGTGAAGTTGTTAATCTTATTCGTTTAATGTAAAAGAAAGCATGTATCATAACCGGACTTAATTCAATTGTTTCGTTTTTCACTTGTGTTACATTTAAACCTTGTGTTTGAAATCGAATTCCATTTTTTTTATTTTCTTATTTTGTTAATACGATTTTAAAATCAGAGGGCGTTGTTGGTCTATTAATTAAATCAGGCCTTGGATTATATTCTGTTCTAAAACTTACTTTTAGATTTGGTAAAATCTCTTTTGGTTCAGTGACATCCTTGATAATTCTACCTTCAATTATTATAGTTGAACCAGCTGGCGGATTTTTTTATAATTGCTTCATCTTCTTTAACTTCGGCGTTAAAAACAAGATGTGCAAATTAGTTTTTTCACGTTACCCAATCAAATATGAAAAAAGAAACTCTTATTAATACTGCTTGTCCAATATTGTATAATATTTTATATTCTACTTCGTCTAAAATGTCTTCATCTTGATCTGTTATAGGAAGTAAACTCCTATTTATTCTTCCACAAGGAAATATCTGTAATATGGTATGATCGGTTCCTTTAGTTTTCACTGTTTACACATTCTTTAAATTAATATGACAATATATCCATTCATATTTTTGAGGTATTGGAATCATTTTTCCATTTGCAAATACAAAAGATAATGGTTTGTTTTCTATACCCCCATGATCTAAATCAGTGTTTGATAAATCAATCTCATGTTTATGATACACTTTATCATCTGATAGTTTAAAACAATATAAACCATCCTTTTTTTTCCTTTCAGATTAAATCTTCTACATTTTCTAAATTATCTAGATTTAAATCATAATGCCTTATTGGATAAATGTCAGTTGTACCTAACATCTTCACCGCTCAATCCAAATTTATTATTAACAGACAGTTTATAAGTATTTAATGTCATTATTGCTAACAGTTTCGGTTGTTAATCTAATGCGGCAAATGTAATTAAGGTCATGAATTCTTACTAAATATAATCCAAGTGTTTTACCTTCTATTTGTGATACTTTGATATCGGGAGTCACAAATATAATTCCACATTTTATATCTTCTTTCACTAGTATGATTTTAAAATCAAATTTAGAATTATTGGCACATGATATTAGTAATCCTGGTAATATTTCCTGTACCCCAACTTTGCCGCATGTTTTTCCATCAATTATAATTGTAGAACCAACAGAAGGATTCTTCACCATTTCTGTATGAGTTGGATGTTCAGCCTGAAATTCAAATAGGACTTCCTTATTCTCCTGTGATACAATATTGTTTTCTGCCTTCTAACATTAAAACATAATTTGATATTAATTCATTCGGTGGTCGAGAAATTAAACTTCCAATATTTTTACAGAATTTGTTATTTTCGTTATTCTATTTTGTTTGTGATAAAGTATTTGATGTTAGTTTAATATCTATATCCCATTCATATTTTGCAGGTATTGGAACCCATTTATTATCATTAAATACAAAGGTTAAAAGTTTATTTTCTATACCATCATTATACAAACCTGGTGGAAGTTCTATTCTAATATATACTCGATCTTCTAACTTGAAACAATAAAACCCATCTTTTGTTCCTTCCAAATAAAATCCTTCTACATTTTCTAAATCATTTAGATTTACTGCATAGGTTCTTAAGGGTTGAAATAAAGTTGTTACTGAATCAAAATTGCTTAAACCAAATTTATCAATCAGCATTTTTAAGAAATGTCTTCTTTAAGAACTGTAAACATAAATGGCCACAAATTACAGTATTAAACGGTTGTATTTGGTTAGTATCATATTCAATATCACCGGGTTTCTCTCTAAGATAATCAATTATTTCTAGAGGAGGTTGAATTCCGTAGCTATCAAAATATATTTTATTATCACCATTTCTATACCAAGCACCCCAATGAGTTTCTTTTGTTTCATCAGTGAGATCTCCAACTAAATTCATTTTTCCACATTCTTTCTTTTTTGGTTTCTATGGCAACTCAGTTCTTATAAATACTCCTCTAAAATGTGGTATTTTTAACTTCTTAACAGCGTCTAATAATTGAAAATTTAAAAGCGGTGCATTTGGTAAATTTAAATTGCATATTCGTAAAGTCATTTTAAATTATATAAAATGGAGTTATATTGTGTAAAATTTAAAACAAAAACAGGTACTTTAGATTAAATAGAAACTAAAAGTAAAAATAATAGAGATATGTTAAGAAGTAAATGTTCTATTTGTAATACTGTAAAAACACAGTTTATAAAATCAACCTTTAAAGGTGGAAATTTGAATTCCATAATTAATAAACTTCCAATTGAATTACATCTACCAGGACATAATTTTACAGGACCAGGATCTAATTTAAAGAAAAGATCCATATGAAAATCCACCCCATTTTACACTACGATCATGGAGTGAACCGATAAATAGAGTAGATGAAGCCGCAATGAAACATGAGATTTATTTACAAAATGAAGATAGGAAAGTTAAAAATGAATTTTGTTATAAAAAGATGTTATCAGGTTTAAATATTCTAAATCCAACAATCAGAGAAAGATTGGATAAAGGAATTGTTGGTAATATTATTAAAGCTAAATTTGCTTTAGGAATGGGTAGTTAAAAGTTTGAGAAATGCAGAAACTTTTAGAAAAAGTAATTTTTTAACCTTACTTTATTTTAAAATATTAATATAAAATATTTTTATTTACAACGTTTTTGCTAAGGAAACGCGCGTTAAAAAAAAAATTTTTTAAATTATATTTTTTAAAATTTTTATTTTTTAAATTTTTTTTTTATTTTACTACTTTATTTTAAAATATTAATATAATGTATTTTTTTTTTTTTAATTTTTGTTAAGGAAGCGCGCGTAAAAAAAAACACTCCAAAAATTTTCTGTTTTTTTTTTGTTCTAGGGGAAAGTCGAGGGAAAAAAACACACACACACAAGAGGGATGTCAGCGGGGGTACCTATTGTGTATGGTGGCTGCCGACGCTCGAGCAGACCCTCTGACTGCACAGACTAGAAGAAGACTCAAGAGATCGGGGGATACCCCGACAAGCCAGCCTCCTAAGTATGGTTGTACTATCCGTGTCTGGGACTGTGATTCGCGGATCGGTCTTTACAGTAATAGCAGACTTTCGGAATACAGGAGATGGAGCTGGACAAAACTCGACGACGGCTATACCAATATCCCCAGCAGGTCTAGAGGTGTACATTCTCTAGTCGAGAGAACAAGTAGATAACAGAAGTCGGTCAATTTGATCAATAATTACCGGAAAACGAGGGCTTGGTTAGTCACGTCTTGGTACGAAGCGGGCCTGGGATGCGCCCAGGCTGGGAGAGGCTATTACCGCTAGTTATCGCCCACCAAACTTGGAACGTGGTTTCAACTTTCTTGTGAAATGTCTGAGCTATGAAACGTCGTATTCTTTACCATAGTCCGCGTCGGCTAACATTAATCAGTCACTCAGAAAAGGCACGAACCAAGGGTTTCTGACTTTCTAAGTAAAACAAAACAGTGTCCAGATTTCGACCCAGTGCCCTGATTGTCAAAGTACAGGACGGCGGGAGTAACTATAGACCTCTTCATGCAGCCAAATGCCTCGTAACCTAATTAGTGACGCGAATGAATGTTAATTAATGTAAGCCTGATCATAGACACAGTTGAGAGGCCAGCAGATATTACATGAAAATAGCTGGCACAACATAGCAACAACATCTCCGTCTTCCTTCAGCGCTACTGTTTATGAAAGTTAGACTGGGCGAGCCAGTGAAACAGGCGAGAGGTTAAACGAGTTGACGAGTCTAAGAGAGTCAGGCGTTAATGTACAGTTGATGAGCCTAAGAGAGTCAAGCGTTAATGTACAGTTAACATAACTAAGAGAGTCAGGCGTTAATGTACAGTTGACGAGCCTAAGAGAGCCAAGCGTTAACGTACAGTTGACAAGCCTAAGAGAGTCAAACGTTAATGTGCAATTGACATAACTAAGAGAGTTAAGCGTTAATGTACAGTTGACACAACTAAGAGGGTCAAACGTTAATGTACAGTTGACACAACTAAGAGGGTCAAACGTTAATGTACAGTTGACAAGCCTAAGAGGGCCAAACGTTAATGTACAGTTCACATAACTAAGAGAGTTAAGCGTTAATGTACAGTTGACACAACTAAGAGGGTCAAACGTTAATGTACAGTTGACACAACTAAGAGGGTCAAACGTTAATGTACAGTTGACACAACTAAGAGGGCCAAACGTTAATGTACAGTTGACACAAACTAAGAGAGTCAAGCGGAATCACTAGGGAGCTTATTCTGGTGGCATTAGCAAATGCCGTATCGGGGAAAGGTTGAAGCGTGCTGTTGGGTGTCAGCAGGGACGGGGGATTTGTTCCCACAGCATGCGATCAATGTCTACGCTGCTCAAACAAATGGTGTCATGATTATTTGTAAGCTGGATAGGGTAAATCAACCGGTTTACTTATAATAATAATAATAATAATAATATAATAATAACATCAATTATTATTATACTATACATGTATAGATCTTATTAGAAAAAGAAACATCGAAAGACTATAAAAGAGATCAAGACAAAGACACACAAATAAAAGAGAAGAGTACACTAAATTCAATAATGAAAGAAGGGAAAGAATATTCCAGAACAGAACAAGTGAAACGAAAGCACTAGTAAAGAATTAAAGAAGACAAAACAGCTAATGAACGACAGGCACACAAGAAACGGTAAAGAAAAAAATACTCAATAAACTCAGAAAGAAATCCAAATCGATAGAAAAACATACATTAGGAAAATTCATTCGACAAGCTGCCAGAAAGAAGAGAATAAGAACCACTGAAGAAACTAACAAATAAATGAATAAAAGAACAAAGGACATAGCGACCGAAAAGAGAACACATAAAGGAAGCGTAAAATACTTTTAGTTCCACAAGTCTTGTTCAAGACTGGCCAGATCTTGAGGGGGACCCCGATCTCTATCAACAAGCAAGTCTGATATGTGCGTGTGTGCCCTAACTAGCGATGCTCAAGCCGCCAGTGCGTGTGCTGCTCAACTTTGCCAACTTTCCTGGAACTGGTTTACGAACCAAAAACACATTTCATGAACTACGAAAATGGCAATTTCTCACGATTGTCTAGCCTTGGAATAATGTACAGTAAGACTTCTATTGATGAAATTGTTATCATTTCCAAGCAATGTGAGTTGAACAGTCAATTTTCTTGTGTTATGTTACTCATTATTACTTGTTAACGTATTCCCGTGATAATAAGGCCAGTTTATTATTATTGTTGTGTACCAAACTTAGTAATTTTGTTGCTTTTTCGTGCTCATTCTGTTTGCAATTGTTAATGTGGGATTTGTTGTTGACTCAACCTAGTTATTGTAAACGGACATCATATTGATGGATTTCTTTCGCTTAAAAATAACATTTTATTTAATTACAAACGTTTCTACTCTTTTGCTTTGTCCGCATTTATTCACAAATCTGTATCACTTTAAATATAGTCATTTCTATTATTACCATGCCTTGTTTTCTGTCGAAAACAATATTTACACATCTATGAACCTCATGAAAGCAATAATAAATATTTTACAGTTTCAGTGTTATTTTACTATGTGCTCATCCCTCACCCCATTCATCCCTCACCCCATTCATCGCTCACCCAATTCACCCCTCATCCATTCACCCCTCACCCCATTCACCCCTCACCCCATTCACCCCTCACCCCATTCATCCCTCACCCCTTTCATCGCTCACCCCATTCACCCCTCACCCCATTCACCCCTCACCTCATTCACCCCTCACCCCATTTACCCGTCACCCCATTCACCCCTCACCCCATTCACCCCTCACCTCATTTACCCCTCACCCCATTCACCCCTCACCCCATTCACCTCTCACCCCATTCACCCCTCACCCGATTCACTCCTCACCCTATTCACCCCTTATCCCATTCACACTCACCCTATTCACCACTTACCCCATTCACCACTAACCACATTCAACCCTCACCCAATTCACCCCTCACCCTATTCAGTCAGAATGGAGCCATGATTCATGCAAAAGAATCATTTTAACCTTACTTGTATGTCGTAAAAGGCGTATAGATATGTGTGTGCTTGATATTAACTGCTACGAGAACGTCACTGCAAGTTCTTAGATACAGGTCTCTTGTTTAGAAGCCATCTCACATGTTGTCCCTATGCTCAACTCGATAAGAAATGGGCAAAACATGAGATCGTTGTAAGCAAGGTCAGGAAATAGCGACACCGATCACAAAGAAAAGCATTGTTTACACTTATAAAACATATTTCTCGCAAGTATTGTTTACACTCATAAAACGTATTTCCTTGCAAGTATTTTTTACATTCATAAAACATAGTTTAGTTTAGTTTAGTTTAGTCTAAGAGAGGAGTCAACGCTAATGCACACGGCTTAACCCATAAGTGCTCTGTTCTTAACAATATTGTTTTTGGAGAATCTCAGCAGAATGCACGAGCTACGGAGCACCATCTAGGATCCCGTAATAGTAGTAATAGATCCCGTAATAGTAGTAATAGATCCCGTAATAGTAGTAATAGATCCCGTAATAGTAGTAATAGATCCCGTAATAATAGTAATAGATCCCGTAATAATAGTAATAGATCCCGTAATAGTAGTAATAGATCCCGTAATAATAGTAATAGATCCCGTAATAGTAGTAATAGATCCCGTAATAGTAGTAATAGATCCCGTAATAATAGTAATAGATCCCGTAATACAAGTAATAATGATAACAATAATGTTCGCTTAGACGTTAAAGGCCCATTACGGCGATCGACCACTGCACTGTTCAGCTACCGAGAATTGTTTGTGCGTAGTGTGTTGACCAAAATCCATTCAGACTCCCCAGATAGAGCCAAGTACTCCACAGCCTCAGGGTGAGGGCCGCGAGGAGTGTGTGTTGAACCAATGTTTGTGTCGGCTTTCCTTATCGGTCCGTGTCTGACTCCCTATTTCTTCGCGTTCCGCCAACGTAGCCATTGGATTGTGTCCATTTTCTGGTCAGAGTGACACTGCTGAGAATACGAGGTTGGGAGAGGTATGGTGTAACCTACGGTGGAGGGGGGCAGGAGGTAGGCGGCTTCAGTCCACGTAGGAAGGCCCTTGAGTAGTTATAACCTGGGCTGAATTATGTAGTGCAGTCAAGCGGACAGTTCAACGCCATATTGGACTGTTTTCTCATGATTTAAGCCATTCACAGCCACAGCAAGATGTAGCATAACAACAAGATAACCAAACTAAAGCACCTTAATTCCACAGAAACGAGTTCTTGATTCCACCTGGTGAAGGAGTTGTGAATTATAATCCGAACAGAAACAAGCAGACTTAAGAAAACGACACAAACACCGGAGCGAGCCGAGAGCGCAGCCAGTCAGGCTCGGCCATCTTACTTTTTTTCGTAATAGATTGTGTAGATTGTTAACATAATTTTGAATTTTGCCTGGGTAGTTGCCGTCAAGACTCCTCTTTTCGATTTCCAAACGCCGAAAGATTGTTAATTTGCGCGATACTGCACACTGGCGTCCGATCTCTACTACACATAGATTTTAAACATGTTTCTTTGTTACTTTAATCCTTCAGGTTGTAACCGATTCAATAATTCCATTTACTGTAATATTTATTTCTTTAAAATATATTTTCACATATTTTGATTTAGAAGACCCTGTTTTTCTGTAAAGTAAAAGGAAGATTAACTTCGCTATAGAGGATGACGTGTTAGAAACGTTATTATGTTAGAACTTAGTTGTATTAGGTTGACTGACCAACTCTCTCCTTCTTTGTTCTGTTGTCCATAATCTAGAACAGTCAGACATCCATTTGTACAGCTGACTTAAGTAGCGTCAGTGGCGACAGGGACATTAAACCGGTCTGTTTGCTCGAGGAGCTAGGCTAGAGCTCTAGTCACTATAGTAATCTTATGCAATAGCACTTTACTAATCTAATTCAATACCACTATACTAATCTTTTACAATACCACTAAGAAACGAGACCTGATCAATTTGACAAGGGCGCAATAATATAGCACATCTTAAATAATACCACATGATATAAACTAAAAATAGGGCTCGGCTGCAACAGTAATCTGGATTAAATTTAAGTGCAAAAACAAGTCTAGAAAGGCTTGAGAAAACAGGACGAAAAACCTTAATGTACGACCAATGGCCGTCTTCGGGGACAAGGGACAACACAAAATGAGCTAAGACATAATGGGATAAAAGGAGAATACGCCAAAAGGCGATGGGAACACACAAATGGGACTTGACGTGATATAAAATTCAGTCTTCATGTGAGACAAAGAGAAAAACAAGAGCTAAAATCAGGAAAGTAAAACACTGGCCAAGAAAGTTTACAGTGTTAGAGGACTAGATATTCCGATAGCGAAGAATCGGAAAATCCGGATGGTCGTATGACAAGAAATAAATAAATGAATAAAGCATAGGATGAGGTAAGAAAAGAGGCTAGACGTTAGGGGAGAGAAAAGGAGGGGAAATAGAGCCTAGGAAAGGGTATAGAACATATTGATGTCATGCGGCTGAAAGTAGCCCATGCTAGAGAACAGTCTATTTTTAAATTTGAAAAGGCGACGATCTACGAGTAGTAGTAGACGATTTCAGTGACCTACATTAGACTTCACCCTGTGTTTAAGACCATTGAAGTGGTTGGAGACCGGAGAGCTAGTTCTTGGAATTGTCTAAAAAGTGAAGTCGGAAGCGGGAATGGGACAGAGTGCACCACTCTACCAATCGTATTCAATATCACCTCAAACGAGGCCTGGATCTTTTGATAAGAGCACGGCAGTAATAGCCAATTAGCAAACTCCAGTACATATTAATATATTGCCTGAAATGACACAACAAACTATATTCACCAATAAATAATTATTAAAATGTTAATAGTTTTGGACGGGATGCGTATTATCCAACTTATTCATGTACTGATGCACCCGTACCCAGCTTTAAGTGACACGCGTGATGTCGGTTGTAGATTATTTCAGTCTGCAGCTGTGACCTAGAGGAAAAATATCGCACATGACTTTGTTAGCAAATGTTGTTTTAGAGATAAATCAATTCTTATATCGACTTGTGTAATGTACTTATTTCCCTTCTTCAATTGTCAGCACAGTGTGGAAGTGTAGAAAACAAACATACACTAAGTATGCTTAAACAAATAAATATTTCAAAAATTGCAGAAAGTAAAATCAAACATTAATAAAGAGAAATCATTCTAAGTACTACAAGAAAACAAATAAGAAACAAGGAAATACAAAATTTCCTTAACAAATTTGTATCCTGATCATCGATGGCCCTGGACGTTGCTTTCAGCTTCTTTTGCTTATCTTAAAGTCTAATTTCCATTTGATAATCACGTATTTATTTATTTTGAGATGCCCCTTGTCTTCTACTTTTTTCCTATAATTTCCTGAAAGTTGTTTCTTGTTATAACCAGCATTAAATTTCTTATCTTCTAATGGCTGTGGATAAGGCGCGGTTCTGTCTCGCTGGCTAACAGTCAAGGCTGCAGAAAAGCCATTTCGCTCTCCTACAAATGTAGATACAGCTTTATCCTCTATGTTAGATAAGCCAAGGAAGCGTCGGTGTAAACCGGCAATAACACCTCATTAATTTGCAAGTGGGCATGTCCAGAAATATCTCATCTCCACATTTGTGTTCCTCGTTTTATCTATTGGTCCTTTAACGATTTCGTTTATTCGTATACAAAGACCAATCCGTAGTATTTCCACCACTATTTTATGAACAGCCATTTGAAAGCCGCTGATGAATTAGTAGGTGAGTTAGAGTTTGTTATTAGAGACCCGTTATCAGTTTCGCAGGCGGCCTTCCTAGATCAATCCTAACAAGGTCTAGAAGGTCTAGAAAAACTATGTTGAATGCTGACCTCTGGGGCATAACCCTTTGATGGATGTGGCATCGACAGACGCGACAAGTTGAAATAATTCGGAGTAACATTTGATTACAGCCTCTGATATAGTACCACTTCGACCAGACCAAACAAAGATTTAAGTGAGGGCTAGGAGCACTCAAGACAATGGCAGCTCCAAACTTGGAACACCGATTGCCATTCATCCTTCTGTGTTCGTTTGTTCAGTTAGTTGCTGATTACTGACCGAGCATTCGTACACTATCAAGATCAAAGTGTGGAATGTATAATGGATCCAGAATAGAGACATACGAATAGTTTTTAGTTGCACTAGAGATATTCAGATTTTCAAGTCGCTGTACATGCTAGAATACTTGTTTATGAAATTCATATACAAATTGACACAAGTCAAATTCTATGTCCCGGTTACCGCAGACAATAGGCACCCACTGTTCCATAACACACCAGACGTAAAGGGATGAAGAATCAGGAGAGGGAAATCATCTGTGGTACAGGCAGTGAGAACACTTTGACTGTTGATGAGAAAAATAGTATAGAATGAGAGATTAGTACATAGTCATCAATACGTTAAGGTTAACCGGCCGATAAAAGATCAGTCAAGGCAGCAATACCGTCACGCAGACCGATTGTTTGGACATAACACAGTGCGATGTCTGGATGTAGCTTCTCTGCTAAAGTGACAGTCCAGCTTCTTGCTGAGAGGAATGGGATATTCATATTTGCAATCTGAGAATGTACGAGAGTGAGTAGAAGGATGGGGGAGGAAGCAGTAACCTCAGCTCTGAGATGGTAATCTGAGACCTCTTCAACAAGAGAAACCATTTTGTCAGACTCCCAGTCCTTACTTAGGAAGGTACAGAAAGATATTCTAGCTGGATGAGTGAATGACAGCTGAATTATTTTCTTGCGAGCTATTTG
Organism: Ariolimax columbianus; assembly: GCA_036924085.1. NCBI lineage: Eukaryota > Metazoa > Mollusca > Gastropoda > Stylommatophora > Arionidae > Ariolimax > Ariolimax columbianus. The sequence goes on from JAVGWX010000001.1 coordinate 170,213,209, forward strand.
AAATCCGCTGAAGGTTTAGTAGATCAGCCCGGTTTGAAACTAGAGACCTATTTGCCAGATTTTCAGAGCACATTACTTTATTGTGTCATCCCTCACGATGATGGTACAGGGTGGAAATTTTAGTGGCATCCAGCATTTTCTAACACCGGTTAAGCCAAATAAGGGCTTGGTATAGAGGGAATAATAAGGATCAAGCGTAACGTAGTTAATTAATACTAATTAGAAAAGGACTTAGAAAATACATCATGAAATCAAGAGATGTTCCCAATATTGGCAATGACACAGATCATCTGTAGACCCAATATATCACAATATGAAGTTACGTAAAAGATCGTGTAGTGGAACAAAACCACAAATCTAATCAACATAAAACAACTAAATCTCAAATACGTCATAGTTGAAGAACTATGAATAAATGAGTGCCTGCATCACTGTCAGCGAACAAGAGCTGACCAAGACCCTATTCGAAGATGAGGCCACGGAAATAGGTTGAACTAGTATCGTCGGACTAATAGAATAGTGAGAAGGCTAAAACCAGCTAAAACTGTATGTGTTGTGCCGTAAGGCACAAATATCGCAGCCCAGCTGTAAACAATGACCTAGCTTTACATCGTTCTTTTATTGAAGTTTACCGAAGAAGAAGAAGAAGAAGAAGAAGAAGAAGAAAAAGAAGGAGAAAAAGAAAAAGAAGCAGAAGAATAGAAGAAGAACAAGAAGAAGAAGAAGCAGACGAAATAGAAGAAGAAGAAGAAGCAGAAGAAGAAGAAGAAGAAGAAGAAGAAGAATTACATCCTTAGAAGTTAAGGAAGTAATTAATTGTCGATGACAAAACAGTAGAAAGTGTGTATTGTGTAAGCACGTGTAGATATTGGATGTAATGTTTTTAACAAGAAAATTTCATTTGACTGGGACAGAAAGACAAAAATATGGAGACTATAAAAGTGACTGTGATTCTCATATAGTGAAAAAAAGAAAATAAATAAGATTGTGAAACCTACAGAGTAATCTCTCTCTTGAGTCACAAAAGAATGATCAGAGAAATTAGAACAAGGTCAAAAATGTAATTCCAGCTAAGTGATACCCAACACGAATTTAGACAGAGCAGAGCATACCTGAACAGATTGTTCATCCAACTGCTGCACGCATTGTGCAGCAGGACATCCATTTCTTTGATCATGATAAAACTTTTGATGGTTTTAAGAGAATTAAATATTAAGAATGTCTGAAGACTGTAGAGTATAGATTGAGAATGTCTGAAGACTGTAGAGTACAGATTGAGAATGTCTGAAGACTGTAGAGTACAGATTGAGAATGTCTGAAGACTGTAGAGTACATATTGAGAATGTCTGAAGACTGTAGAGTACAGATTGAGAATGTCTGAAGACTGTAGAGTACAGATTGAGAATGTCTGAAGACTGTAGTGTACAGATTGAGAATGTCTGAAGACTGTAGAGTACAGATTGAGAATGTCTGAAGACTGTAGAGTACAGATTGAGAATGTCTGAAGACTGTAGAGTACAGATTGAGAATGTCTGAAGACTGTAGTGTACAGATTGAGAATGTTTGAAGACTGTAGAGTACAGATTGAGAATGTCTGAAGACTGTAGAGTACAGATTGAGAATGTCTGAAGACTGTAGAGTACAGATTGAGAATGTCTGAAGACTGTAGAGTACAGATTGAGAATGTCTGAACACTGTAGAGTACAGATTGAGAATGTCTGAAGACTATAGAGTACAGATTGAGAATGTCTGAAGACTGTAGTGTACAGATTGAGAATGTCTGAAGACTGTAGAGTACAGATTGAGAATGTCTGAAGACTGTAGAGTACAGGGGCTGATGCTAAAAAACAAAACAAAAAAGTGCAATAAACTCGAATAAGAAAAGTCAGAGGGTTTATGTGATGGACATATGAACTTACACATTGTTTTAAGATCGTTACTTGTGTGCGACAGGGATGCCTACTATCTCCGTTCATGATCATCATTTATGTTGACAGGATCAAATACTAGGTAGACCCTGACATTACCGGTTTGAATGAACTCACTTTTGCAGATAGTCAGAATGTCATCCATTTAGAGAAAAATAAATCATTCTTAAAAAATAGATGAATGGCGCGTGACAAGTATAATACGTGTATGATGATAACGGCTGGAAAACAGAGGTAATGAAAGTCAGGAGAATAGAAACGCGAATTCATATGAATTTCTATGTTATCAGTCAAACATACATCTGAACCATTTAACAAAAGCGAAATACCTCAAAATGCAAAATAAGGTCCTTGCGACTAAAATAAAACAACTAGAGTCACCATAAAATGAAAATGTAAAAATGGAGGAATCCGACAGAAAGTCGGAAATATGATACGCATAACAAATGTACATTAATAGAAAATTAAATGGTTCGGTCATACGATAAGCCAACCCGCAACTTTATATCTAACCTGTCTGTAACAGCAGACCACAAGGATTTCAGAACCCGAAAAGACCACGGAATGGATTGTTTGATGGTAGTGAAGGATAACTAGCGATGCGCTAATAACCAAAAACATAAACAATATCGCAGATGGTATCGTAAAGAAGGATGCACTTCCATTTGACGTCAAACAACATAATGTGATAGGTGAGGTGAGCCGAGGTGACGATTTGAGTTGGACCAGTAGACAGGTGAGGTGAGGCGACGTGATGATATCAGTTGGTTCTACTAGACAGGTTAGGTGAGGCGAGGTGATGATATCACTTGGTCCTAGTAGACAGGTGAGATGAGAGAAGGTGATGATATCAGTTGGTCCTACTAGACAGGTGAGAGGAGGCGATGTGATGATATCGGTTGGTCCTACTAGACAGGTGAGTTGAGGCGAAGTGATGATGTCAGTTGGTCTCAGTAGACAAGTGACATAAGATGAGATAATGGTATTAGTTGGTCCTACTAGACAGGTGAGATGAGACGAGGTAATGATATCAGTTGGTCGCAGTAGACAGGTGAGATGAAACGATGTGATGATATAAGTTGGCCCTTTTAGACAGGTTAGATGAGACGAGGTGATGATATCAATTGGTCCCAGTAGACAGGTGAGATGAGCCGAGGTGATGGTATCGGTCCTACTAGACAGGTGAGATGAGACGAGAAGATGATGTCAGTTGGTCCCAGTAGACATGTGACTTGAGACGAAGTGATGATATCAGTTCCGAAAGACAGGTCAGGTGATACTAGGTAATGTTATCAGTTGGTCCCGGCAGACAGGTGAGATGAGATAAGGTTATTCTATCAGTTGGACCCAGTAGACAAGTGCGGTGAGATGAGATGATGATATTAGTTGTTCTTACAAGACATGAGATGAGATGAGATGATGATATTACTTGGTCCAACAAGACAGGTGAGATGAGATGAGGTAATGATATCAGTTGGTCCTACTAGATCGGTGAAATTAGACGAGGCAATAGTATCAGTTGGTCCTACTAGATCGGTGAAATTAGACAAGGCAATAGTATCAGTTGGTCCTACTGGACAGGTGAGATAAGGGGAGGTGATACGTTGATCCTACTGGACAGATGCTATGAAACGAGTTGATGCTACCAGTTGCACCTACTAGACAGGGGAGGTGAGACGAGGTTATGATATCAGTTGGTCCTGGTAGACAGGTGAGATGAGACGAGATGATGATGATATCAATTGGTCCAAGTAGACAGGTGAGATGAGACGAGGAGATAATATCAGGCTGAGCCAGCAGACAGGTCCAGTAATATGGGAAAGTGATGTAATTTACTACCAGAGTCGACCCAAAATCCCCGTACTGGACAAAAATGATTAGAACAGCTGCTCCTGCAAGCGTGCGAGTAGTTAAAGGCAACTGAAGAAAGTTGTGCATAAGTTTGGCACCTTGATGTGTAAATTAGTTTCTACAAAAACCATCAGCATAAGAGCAGACACAATGCTATGTTTCAGTCTTCTTGAAGGACGCCTAACATAGCCGTTGTCCTTGCTCCGGTTGTAATAAAAGAGAACAAAAAGATACCTGCTCGAGATTGGTAATTAAATAAAATTGTAAAGTTCAATGAAACCAATTTTCTCACAATTAGTCTGTTACCGTCACTTTCTTTGAAACCGACTGAACAATCCAAGAGCTCCAATCACAACGTTTGTGCCTTCAATTGGGCGCTCCGAGTTTGTTCTTTCTAAACTACCCATCGACACGTTGCGGACCAATATGCTGTAGCTCTGACTATGTGGTTCTCAATTTGTAACTGATGAGAGTGAACGGTGACAAATCTATAACTTTGAAATTAAAAATAATGCGGTATATTGCTAGAATTGATACAACTATTCTTCAGAAATCTAGGCAAAAGAATGAATGACATGTTAGTTGATATTACTTTTATGTATACATTAGCAATAATCCAACAATAATGATGACATTCAATGGAATTCACTGGACTATGGGAAAACACTTTGATGATAATTCAATTTAAAAGCTCATTGTTGATACATGTTTTTTGAGAAGGTGCTTGAATATTTTTCAAAGACCCTGCCTTTTAAACAATGTAAAACAAAAAACTTTAAGAAGGTCATTGTTTGTTCCTTGGTTGAGGACGACAATGAGCTGACAATGTCTCAAAACAGATTTGATGTCTAACTATGGGATCAAGTGATTGTCACCATTTAAAAAAAAATGTTGTTTATCGTTCCAGTGACGTCAAGAAATCCCTTGTGACCATGAATTTAACAGAAACCCCGAGCCTTTTCTTGCAGTTATTTTTAGACTTGACGTCACAGGAGCGATAAACTAGTATTTACATTTTTGCATGCTGAGGTCATTTGGTAAAGTGTGAAATACAACCAGGACAGTCAAATTATAGGAATTATGAGTGTCGATGATTGAATTCGGTGTAAGATTGGCAAAGAAATTAATTCGTATCATACTGACCGGGTTAGTTGCAAATACCAGTTGATGTTGATGTTGTTGTGGCTGATATTATTGCTGCTGCTGATGCTGTCGTTGTTAGTGTTACTTCTGGCTGTAGTGCAAAGCGAGGCTCCTTAGTAAGCTCACTACTATGGGGATCGCAGTTTCGATTCCTATCTCGTTGTTCACCCTGCCTTGACACAACCTGTTTCCCGGAGCACGATCGAGAACATGAGATGAAGGTCGAGGTCAATATGTTTCACCTTATTCTGATTACTCTTGGCACTCGACAAGTTCAGTTCATCTGGTCATAAATATTGACACCTGACTCTCGCAGCAACTAACAACGCGTCGGGGAAACGTGAATCTGAAAACTCATTCATGAAATTATGAAGACCTGAGTCTATGTGACGTCATGGCAGTGTCTGCTATGCAGCCACCTTTTGTAGTCTCTAGGCACCAGATAAAGACAGCTTCTGAATAGTCTATGAGCAAAAACACACAAAAACACAGACTTGGACCACCGGTTGCCTTGCAGATTGGATTATTCTGGTGACTTAAATACTGCCTTAAAATTTAAAACGGTCTTTTTATGGAAATAGGAAACCGCGTCTCAAAATAACCATGTAAAATTAATGAAAATAATAGTAGTGTTAATACAAATAAGCGATTGTGTTGTCATTATTGCTCTTTATCTGATTCCTTTCCACCTGAAGTCTGCATTTGACTGTGTGGACATATTTTCCTTGCGAAATGTTTTGAAACAAGAGACTTCCAATCACACTACAACGTCTAAATCATCAGCGCTGATCTCTGAACTAAGGGTCTACACAGCTTCCCTAAATCATTTAGTGTCCGGCAGGGATGTGTCATGGCCTCGGCATTGGATCTCCGAACAGCTAGAGATTTGCAACCTAGTAGTCACTATCGGACAGCTGAGTGTGACCGACCTGGACTACACAAATACCGTCGCCATACCCGACTCCTACCATTGGGCACTGATAAAACCAACGGAGCACTTAGAAGACTTATCTAGATTAGATGGGACGATGAGGCTAACAATTGGTTAGGCAAAACACACTGATCAAACAATGTTAGCCATGGTCAGAAGAAATATAACCCTCACCTGATCTCCTACTGGAAACGGGCTGTTGTTGAGGGCACCAGTCTAGCTAACAAGGTGAGGCTCGACGTGATCCCTGTAGCAGCGAGTGACACGCACATTGCGTAACCGCATTGCCAAGTATTGCATAACCACCTGAAGAACCCCAGTCCACTTCATCAGCACGCTAAGGATGTCAAGAAAGCTACTACATTCTGCCACAAGTTCCTTCCCTTTGTGTGCATTAACAACCAATCAACCAACCAACCTTCTAGATTAGACCTCCATATCGCAAAGCCGAAAACCATGACACAAAAATGTGGCTACAACAACACAACAGGAATTATTGTTGATGGCGGCCATGTCAATTCCACTCAACATTATTTTTGAATTGGAAGAAAACATTGTTGATGGCGACTAGATTTCATTGAAGAGGTCAACTGTAGAGCAGTCCAAAACAGCACATTTTCAAGGTCAGGAACAATTCAAACTGTTCAGACAATGATGCCTACTGACTCAAACAAGGTTTCTCGCGGTGATGGATCGGGTTATGCAATAATCAACAGAGGATAGGACAACTGCATTACAATGAACCTATAAGTCCATCTCGTCCAAAATTTTCTCTGCATGACTCGACCATGAGTGATTGTGACTGGAGTCGACCATGAGTGATTGTGACTGGAGTCGACCATGAGTGATTGTGACTGGAGTCGACCATGAGCCATTGTAACTGGAGCGAGTAAGGCATCGACATAAATGAGCGATTACTCAACCACCTACAATTTGCCGACTATAACACCGTCATCATAGAGATAGCCCATCTAAGTGAGACAAATCCTAGCATCGCTGTAGGCGGAGTACAAGAAAGCAAACCTCACCATAAATATATGAAACACGAAAGCTATGTGCGCGGAATCCATCCCTGTGCTCTTAAACGAAACACCACTTGAGGATGTCGACAAATACATTCACCACGGCCGTCTCCTCACAATGCAAAATAACATGGTCCGAGAATACCTGATGCTGGCGATCAGGTTGAGTCCATTCTGTCTCGACAAAGATGGCAATAGACGCCACGAGAGACACCAGACTGCAAACAGACCTATTAGACTCATTGGTCTTACCAGCGCTTTGCTGTGAACGTGAAACCTGGTCTCATTAAAAGATACAGAGAACCAGCTAAGAACAGCACATGCTTCGCTTGAGTGCCGTCTAGTGGTTCTATCACTTAGGGAACAGCGCCAGACGGGCCTACACAACAATGACATCCATGTATTGTCATATGGCCTACAGCATACCATCAACTGAAAGCACAGCTGTGCTGGTATGTAGTCAGGTGGAAAGAAGAAAGCTGGAGTTGTACAACACTCACGATCCTAGAACACACACACACACACACACACACACACACACACACACACATACATCAATACTGCTCGTGCCAGCCACTAAACAGAGAAATGTACCTACAGGCTACCCACCCACTCGCATTAGAGTCGGTACCTGCTCAAGGGCAACCACCCTTGTAGATGTACAGGTCAACTAAGAATCTGATCTGATAGCATCTTGAAGACCTCGATTGTATAGATAATAATTATATAAATGCGTACTGCGGCATAAACAGCAAGACATATACAGGCGGACAGACAGACAAACTTCTGAAGCTGCAAAGACTGAATTGCACTTCATTATACACAAAAGAAAGGAAATGTGAATAAATAACAAACTAAGATACCACATAATGATTAAGTTGCAGTTATTGAAGAAGCGCAACATGTTGTCTATCTTGGAAGTGACACTAATTAAGACCAAGACGTTAACACCATGATTGGCAAGGCCAGATTAGCTTTCAACTCCTTTTGCATTACATTGAACTCGACAATCCCCATGAAAAACAGTACTAGACTTTTTAACATGAATGTAAAGTCTGACATTGTCATGTGCGTAACAGTATCACAAACAGACTGGAGAACGTCATCAGTTACTTAGTTGACCATCGCAAGCGGTGATGGTAACATCATTAGACGGTTTTGTTTTGATGATGTAACTTGCGCTGCATTTGAATTATAGTGGGGAAGAAACTGCGCTGGTCATCAACTTCATTCTCTGGTCCCATACTACCTTGGACCAGTGACAAGGTATAAGTCAAGACGACTAGAGGTAATTCAGGATGCAGGCATTGTAGTTCCATATCCTTTGAGACCATGGGTTGCTTGAAACTCGCAGGGTTCAGCCCCATAGAACGTTATCATCAAGTGTGTTGTTGTTGTTGCCGTTGTTGTTGTTGTTGTTGTTGCTGTTGTTGTTGTTGTTGCTGCTGAATGCCCACAACGAGTAGGATTACTCTTATGTGCGCCCTTATAAGTTCACTACATACTTCGTGTTAGTTGGTCTGATGAAATAACAAACATAGATCATTGGGGACAGAACAAGGTTACAACCAGTACAGCAAGAAATGAAGGAGTGATAGTGGAGATGGATAGACTACACAATCAGAAAGAAGCCGGACAGTATAACCAGACATGCACTGAATTGTAAAACACATGGATAGGAATGAGTGCTGAAGCCAAGAGACACCTGCCGAAAATGGTTGAGAAGCAAAGTCTGTTCAATTGATGTTTCATGAGCGGAACTCAAGAGGAATTCACAGAATTGGGACTGGTGGAGATCATATGTTGCGGCCATATGCTCCTGGTGGAATTAAATGGATAAATGATTGTTCAGTCCGCTTGTGCAGCTAATTTGTCCGAGAATGTCGCCATGTTCTCCAGTTTCAAATGCCTGCCCAACATCCACACACCAGTTAACCAAGAGAGACAGCATCGGTGGGTTTACACAAATGAAATCCTGATATTCATAACTTTCTCAGATAGATTATAGATCCTCACAAACAGATCTGACACGGATAGATTATATATCCTCAAATACAGATCTGTCACGGAAAGATTATAGATGCCCACATATAGTTCTGACAGGGATAGATCCTCAAATACAGATCTGACACGGATAGATTAAAGATCATCACATATATAATTGTCTCAGATAGATTGAAGATCCTCACATGCAGATATGGCACGGATAGATTAAAGATCCTCACATACATAGCTGACAGATAGATTGTAGATCCTCACATGCAGATCTGACACGAATGGATTGAGATTACAGATCATCACATACATAAGTGACACTGATAGATTAGAGATGCTCACATACAGAACTGCTACATAATTTTTAGAGATAATTACACACGAAAAAGCACATATAGATTAGATATGCCTAGATACAGAGGTATCACATATAGATTAGAGAGGCTTATATAGAGAGCTAGCACATATAGGTTAGCGATGCCTAGATACAGAGCTAGCACATATAGGTTAGAGATGCTTATATAGAGAGCTAGCACATATAGGTTAGCGATGCCTAGATACAGAGCTAGCACATATATGTTTGAGATGCTTACATGCAGAAAAAGCCCATATAGATTAGAGATGCTCATATACAGAACTAGAACATATAGATTGGATCTGCTTACAGACTGGCTTAGATAAATTAAAAATAGTTAAATACTATAAAGTGGCATTACATTAAATTTAAGAGAGGTGCTTGGAATACGATTCACTAATAAATCCCAGCATCAGGTATGTATTGTAGTGTTCTGTTATAAACTCGGTCGAGAGGGCTTTTAAAGCTAGATGTATCTTCGAGAGGCAAGAGTTTGGAAGGTTTGACGTGCTGGTATATCTCCAAATATCATTGGCCTACATGTTAGCATACACAACTCGTGTTTACCAAATGCACGAGGAAGCAAGCGAGGAATGGCAGGACTCAACGCAATGGCAGCTTCACGCATGTAGCAGAGACTTCTTCTTATCTTACATCATTAATTGTCTTATCAGTGCTTAACTACTGGCAGCTCATAAAAGTACTGTAAATGTTAGAGTTGCATGTTAGGGAGCGAACCCAGCACCTTCAGTTTGTAAGCCGTGTCACTTAACCACTAGCACACGCCGTTCCCATATGGGGTTATAAAATTCGCTATAATTGATTGTATAAATTGTGTTATAATTAGACTTCACATTGTGTTATAAATGGTGTTGTAAAGTGTTATGAAGTGTGTTATACAGGGTGTTATAAATGGTGTTGTGAATTGTGTTAGAAATGGTGTTGTGAATTGTGTTATAAACGGTGTTGTGAATTGTGTTATAAATGGTGTTGTGAATTGTGTTATAAATGGTGTTGTGAATTGTGTTATAAATGGTGAAGTGAATTGTGTTATATATGGTGTTAAGAATTGTGTTGTAAAGGGTGTTACAACTGGTGTTGTGAATTGTGTTATAAAGGGTGACATGAATTGTGTTACAAATGGTGTTTAGAATTGTGTTGCAAAGGGTGTTACAAATGGTTTTGTGAAGTGTGTTATAAGGGGTGACATGAATTGTGTTACAAATGGTGCTATAAATGGTGTTATGAATTGTGTTACAAATGATGATGTGAATTGTCTTATAAATGGTGTTATGAATTCTGTTGTAAATGGTGATGTGAATTGTGCTAAATATTGTGCACAGTGTCAATCAAATATGCCCCATCATTGGTATTCAGACTTATCAAAATTCAGATTTCTCGCAACAATATTTTTATAACAAAACCAATAGCAAATAAGCACGATATCGCGAAATGTATGTAGAATAAATGAGAACATCATTCACTCTTCTCAAATTTTTCTTCTTCTTCGTTTGCTCTCAACCCCCACTACCAAGTCCTGAAAAGGGCTTTTGCAAGTAGCAGGATGTTGTCCGGAGAACGGAATGCGTTGAGCCGTAGTTTACAGATTGACTGCTATATTTGCAGTATTTGATAGAGACAAGTCATGACTAAATGTGTGTTATTATATCAGACCGAGCCCTTGTCTGTGGTACATGCCCTGGCAATATCAGTGGTCGTTACATAATACACAAACTTAATGCGTGCACTTATAATTACTTAGTCTCAAAAATCATTCCATTAAGGTGTTCTTGCTTTATTTCATAGTTAATGTTCGACCCTCAAGTCATGTTATCACTTTAATTATCAACTTTCATAAAGTTCTACACTATCGCCACTGGGGCTCTTTTATATGTATATGCTTTCAACGTGTTCTCTATGTGAAACGTACACACACAAATAGTACTACAAATACACACTAGTACTGGGTTCAGTTCCGAAGCACTTTTTACTTTCCTTACACTTCAGATGTTTTCTTTGTATATCTTTTCTCGTCGACAATTCTCTCTCTCTCTCCCTCTCTCTTTCTCTCTCTCTCTCTCTCTCTCCCTCTCTCTCTTTCTCTCTCTTCTCTCTCTCTCTCTCTCTCTCTCTCTCTCTCTCTCTCTCTCTCTTTATCTGCCTCCCTCGCCCACACACACACGCACACACACTCTTCGTTTGATTTCTCTGTTTTTATTTTCAGTATCATCGAATGTTTGAACAACTCAGTTAGCAGTCCTAAGACGTGTATCTCTCCAGCCAACCACATTTTAGGTGTCATCCAGCAAACCACATATTAAGTGTCATCCAGCCACCCACATATTATTATTATTTTCCAGTTAACAACATTTTAGGTGTCATCCAGCCAACCACATATTAGGTGTCATCCAGCCAACCACACATTGGATGTTATCCAGCAACCCACACATTAGGTGTCATCCAGCCAACCACATATTATTTTTATTTTCCAGATAACCACATTTGAAGTGTCATCCAGCCAACCACATATTAGGTGTCATCCAGCGAACCACATATTAGGTGTCATCCAGTTAACCACATATTAGGTGTCATCCAGCCAACCACATATTATTATTATTTTCAAGTTAACCACAAATTAGGTGTCATCCAGCCAACCACATATTAGGTGTCATCCAGCCAACCACATATTAGGTGTCATCAAGCCAACCACACATTAGGTGTCACACTGTGAGCAGTCTCCTCCCATTTTGAGTCGCAAGGGGATCTCCCTATTACTTAAACAGAAAGCCCATTGTACGTGCATTGTCTATCAATCAAATAACTAACATTTCCTTCACTTCTCCCTCATTCCAACCCCGCTTGACTCGGTCACCTTTACCACCCATCTCTAACAAGAACCATTATCACACTCCCAAATCGATATTATTTTATCTCTAGACAAGTGGTTCTCAAACATCCCTCAATGGCGCCACACGCGAACAAATCTGCGCGATTTGTCTACAATGTTGCTTTATTAATCGCGAGCTCGTCTAAATGAGAATTTCAAATGAACCCACAAGACATGTGCGGGCACGCCTATGTAGTGTTTTCCTGCAGGACAATTTGGAAACCATGTCCCTCTTACACGTCATCACGACCGACGAGTAAGCGAATTACTTTATGTTATCATATTGTGTAAATAAACTTGATATTTAATTCAGTATGTGAGCGGGCCTGGCTTCTCGTGATGGCTTTGTTGCGTGCCAGTTTTCAGAGTAGATTTCTTGATTGTGTGGGCTTTTAGTGTCAATTCGCTCAAGTTTTACACCATTATCTGGAACGCAGAAATAACATGTATTAGATACTGATATACAAGCACTGGTTAGAGATTGGGGTGGGGGGGGGGGGGGGGAGGAATGTCATCTGTCCACTGTAAGACACTTAACTGTATTATCGTTTTCAATTCTTCAAGATCAGGTTCAATGCTAACGTGGTAGCAGACAACCTGAATAACGAATAGATTGTTGGAGGACAAGGAGTGGGACAGACGAACGAAAAGGGAGAAATCTTCGCAGAGTTACGCGCGCTACACAAAATGATAATTGGAGGAAACGTGCTCTTCATCTTAAATTAGACGCAAGCTCCCCCTCCCCCTCCCCCCTTTCCTTCCACTATTGTTTTCAGCAAGTTATGACAACAGAAATCCGTTAACTTTCTGGCTCTGATTTGATTTTGTTCATCATTTCTCTTTGCGTGCCTGCTGTCTCCAGAACTTCCTTCTTTTGTTCTCTTTACTTTTCCCTCACTATTGCTCTAAATATTCTTATATTAAAAACATTAATCCTCTTCTCCAACTGGTTGTTGACTCTCCGCGTTTCTGAACCATTCAGTAATGCCATTTTTAATCTGTGAGTTATTTATTTGAGAGTCAGATTTGATCTCATGTTGAACAAAATAACTTTGGCCATCGCTGTTCTTTTCTTGACTTGCATATCGTAACTTCCAACTTATTCTGTTATATTTGCAAGATAGAAGAATCTCTTGGTTTTTTCCCAGTAACTGACCACCAACTTATATGTGTAGAGCACCTTTCTTGTCTGCTTTTGCTAAATATCATAGTTTTCGTTTTCTGGTGTTTATATATAAACCACGTACTTAACTTTTGTTCTTTACTAGAATCTCCAATGCCTGTGGACCTTGTTCACTTTTAGCTAGCAGCGCTGTGTCATACGCCTTTAGGAAATTAATTATTTGACACTCTGACGATAATGAGTCCCAACATTTACTGTTTCGCTTGAAAAATGTGTTCTGTTTAAATGTTGAACAGACACTGTGGGTAAATCCTACAAAATAAAATAGTTGGAGTTTGCTGACAGTAAAGGTTACCAATCATTCTTGTGTCTTTTCTTTCCACGCCAATTTCTTCCCGGCATGGAAACTTTTAATCTTGTAACCAAGACTCTTTTTTTCCGAAACACTAAATTCAATGTGCTCTCAGAGGCTAGAGATATGAACCTTGAATATGTGGTCTGGTACATGCAATGTCGACATGCGCCCGTTACGTGCGGACAGAGCATGTATACATTTAGCAGAAGTAGATCAGCAACGAGAAGTAGGAATATTGCTTTTTCTAAACAGCTCGAAACAATGTATGTAGGGTTATTACAATGATCAATTGGTGCTGCTCAAGTTGAGGGCGGGCTAAACTATTCCATTTTACGATTTTCCGATCGCATGACCATCCCATGAGCATAGTGATGAAGAAACGGGAGCATATTTTGAGAACTTGTAACAGACCCAAACAATCTACTAATTTTCTGATAGTGATGGGAGATGAGAACTCGACAGTGAAAAAGAAAAAATACCAGAAAAGAGTAAGACAACTTTTAACTGAGACAATGAAACGACAGAGGATTCATTTTTGGTAAGAAAATCAATTAGTTATCATTAACGCAATTTTGACAACAAGCTTCAAAAAGATTATGCCCGTATAAAAGTCCAAAAGAAATAGCAAGAAATCTCATTGACTTTAATATGATAAAGGGAGATTTAAAACATGTTTGCACCAATGGCAGGAAAATATCCAGGTGTAGATATAACTTCAGATTCCAATCGAGCAGTGATTACAATTGTCAATAGACTTGGACATATAAAAAGAAGGTGTACACGGAGTCCCCAAATAATATTTCATAATTAAAGCAGCCAGGCAATAAATAGAAATATCGTGTGGAAGTATGATAGCCTTCTGTCAGTTAGCATGAGACAATGCAAAAGAGTAACAAATGTGGATTATTTTTTAGATATTGGGCTTAATATTATGTAAATACAGCTATAAATAATTTTGAAAATGCCAAATGTGTCCAGGAAGGAAATAAATTGTTGTACATGAACAATCTTATAGAAACATGACGCTGGTCTAGATAAGAGTGTAGGATGACTGATTTAAGCGGTAGGCTTCAAATGTGTTTTCAATTATTTAATGTGTCGAAAATGTATATCCAGGCTTCACTCTTCAATGTCAGAGACAATCTCACATTTCCGCGTGCGGTGCAATTGGGTCATCTTAATTGTCAACGTCCAAATGTTAAAGGTTAGAACGAATCCAGAAATCAATGAGTGCGGTTGGTTCATGGTTGCACTAGTGGTGCCCTCATTGTGATGAATAGATGCATGCTTGAACATATGTTTTTATAAAATATAGATATAGACTGTACCAGACCTATGCCTACATGTGAGTAATGGCAAACTAGTCTACCTACTGCACATGAATACTACATATATGAAATCATTAAGAAGTAAGATAGAGTTGTCATTCGTGGATTGCAACTGACAGAGAAGACTAATGCTCATGAGAGAATTGTATAATTCATAACGTTAAAAACAAAGTGAGAAAAAAAATTATAAATAGGTATGGTCAGATACCGCACCGAGACGAAAACACAAACGAAACATACGTTACGAATAATGGGTCTTCATCAGGGACAATGAACAACAACAATAAATATCTTGTGAATCAAAGAAGAAAGGATTAATACATAAATTAGGGGAGGTCAATACATAGAGGTGAAAAAATGAATTACTTTTCTGAGAAAAAGATCACTCCTTCTGACACGGGGGCAGTAATCCAAATAATGGTCAAAGGAAGTGGCAAGGAGGGCGTAACAAGTGAAAAAAGGTCGGGTAAGCTAGTTGCGGCAAAATACGGAAAAGCAAAACGTGATTTGAGTAGAGAGATAAAAGAGAAAAGGGGTAAAAAAAATAAAATAGATGGAGGCCGGTATGAGATGAGGATTCAAGAAAAAGTGTAGAAAATATTAATTCCGTGTGGCTGGAGGCAGCTCATGCGAGAGATCAGTTTGTTCTCAAGTGCGAATCGATGACGATCGTCAGAAAAGCAAGAAACTAAGCCTGTGGCACGGCATTAACATATGCTTTACCCCGGATACCAAGACCATTGAAGTGGCTGGCAACAGGGGAGCCCGTGAGATTATATATATAAATAAAACAGATATATATTATTGAGGTGTTGCCGGAAACGATCATGCAGTTCCAGACCAGTCTCACCAATATATGTCATACCACACTGGTGACAGATGATAGAGTTGATAAGGTTGCAAGACTTACATGTGAAACCCTCCTCGATGAAGAACTCGGCTATGGGGAAAGTAATCGAGCAAGTAATGGTGACATGATCGCATTAATAACCAAATGCGTTATTGCACGGCCTGGTACCTGAATGGCAGTTGGGGCTAGTGTACAAATGGCACCTGACCAGCAAGTCCCTTAGGTTTCTGCTCCGTTTGTAGGACAAGTGGATGATCGGAAAAAACCTGAAGAGTGGAAGAATAAGAAGACGAAATAAGATATTCCTGACATAGGCGCAGCGAGGGTGAATACCTGATAACAAGTTTCACACTGTCAGAAGGAGAACGGTATCCATAACCATATCCAAGAGAGAAAGAGAGAGAGAGAAAGAGAGAGAGAGTATATATATACATATGGTTTGATAAGAACAACATAGATGGCGCTAAACAGGCAGCGGGTTTACTTTGCTTTAGTGTTTGTTAGACTTTTAAGGTGCACTGGTACATCAGTTAATCACTCACCGCGGATCTTGTCTCAACGTAGCGGAACAGAAAACTGCTCGAGCCTAGTCCACTAAGGAAATCCTCCTCCCAACTACATCCAGCTCACGCTAGGACCTGCGCAGGGGCATCTGACCTTGCAGAAGGTCGACTAAGAATTATATAGATATATATAAACTGTAGTTGACATGTTAAAATGGACAGATGTATGTCTGAATAAGTTATTGTGCTCGGTGACTGTTGTCGGCAAACATTTCCTCCTACAAACAGAAAGTTCCAGTAGGATGGAAGATTCAAGACGGAACTATGGAAACCAACTAACAGAACTATTGCCCTTAAATAAATTAAATAGCTTGGAATTTTCTCCGTATTTTTTAATTCCTTCAATTTGAGTGGAACAAATGAGCTTCAGAGATCAGGGATTGGGTTCATACATAACCAACTACCTACAGGAACAATTTGTATTTCCATTCTATATTTGCTACAGCAGACACATGACAGAGTCTAGAGGAAGTGCCTTTTTATGTAAATGAGGGAAATGGAAATAGAAGGAAAGATAATCAAATGGATACAGGCCTTCCTGACCAACAGAACCATAAATACCAACTTTGCAGAGGCAACATCAGGTAACAGAACGTGAGAAGAACACCCACAGGGCTCTCCTCTAAGTTGCACCTTTTTCATCATCTATATAAATGACCTCACTAGACATCCTAAATGTTTCAAAAGCATTGTTTGCTGATGATCTCGCCATTTGGACCACCAAGAAATATCTCATTTTGGCA
Organism: Ariolimax columbianus; assembly: GCA_036924085.1. Taxonomy (NCBI): domain Eukaryota; kingdom Metazoa; phylum Mollusca; class Gastropoda; order Stylommatophora; family Arionidae; genus Ariolimax; species Ariolimax columbianus. The sequence continues at coordinate 170,230,283 of JAVGWX010000001.1, forward strand.
AAAGCCAAGATCAATAGACCACTACTAACAATTTTAGTATAGTGCGAACTGTGAAAATTAAAGATAAATACACAGAAAACTATATACACCATCTTCTTCAGCAGACGTAAAGAAGCAAAGCGAACCATTAACATCAAAATGAATGGAGAATTACTAGTAAAAGAGGATACCCCAGTTTATCTGGAAGTAACACTGGACAGACAGTTGAAATTGAGCAGCCACATCTGCAATGTTAGAAGTAAACCAGCCAAGTATTAAACTTAAAAGCCTTGCTAGAACAAATTGGGGAGCTGATAAACAAACTCTTCGAAAACTATACCTTGGTTATGTACTACCGGTGATGGACTATAGCCTACCCATACAGACGACTGTAAGTACAAATAACATCTCATCTATTGACCGACTGCAAAATCAAGCTCTCAGACTAATTTGTGGAGGGATGAGATCAACACCTACAGTGGCGTGCGAGATAGAGGCCAACATAAAACCGCTAGATAACAGCAGAAAGGGGGCACTGACTGAAGCAGTAGAGAGATATAAAAGACAAGAAAATGACCATCCAAAAAGAGTACAAATAGACACTTGGAAGAAAAAGAGAAGATTGAAGAAATTGTCCCCACCGGGTGTAGCAGAAGAGGAAAGCCATATTCATCATCTGCCAGAGGAGAGAGAACTGGTTTTTTTGGACCAACCCCTTGGAAAAATCTTTGCCTGCCAGTCATAAAACACATCTGATAGAAAAGGCAGCCACCAAGTAAACTACATATAATATCTTGAAGACATGTGCCTTCGAAACAGTCTCTAGCCACCCAAATTCAGCAGTCCTGGTCTATACGGAGGGATCAGCATTCAAATCTACCTCTTTTGCAGGGTATGGTATCCATAAGAAATACCGTGATGGGTCTATATTCGAGCTCTGTGATTCATGCAGCGAAAACCGCTCACACGATGAAGCGGAGGCCGAGGCTATAAAAACAGCAGTTGAAATCGTTCACCAAAAGTTTGACTTGGGCCAATTGTCGCCGATAGATTTTGCAATTTTTAGTGACTCCAAGTCGGTTCTGGAGGCGCCAAAGAACATCCCATACAAAGAAAATGATATATTCTTTGTGGGTAGGACGATCAGCAACATCATCACTGCCCACGGGATAAATGTCACCTTGCAATGGATCCCTGGACATAGTGGGCTACTAGGGAACGAGATGGCCGACAGATTGGCAAAAACAGGATCCTCGAAACAATTGGATAGACCCTGCAGTAACCACACAGTAAAACGAATTATTAAGAATAATACCCGGGAGATCTGAATGAAAAGTTTGACGACGGGAACAAAAGATAGCAGTGTATTTAACGAAATGTCACAGCCAAAAAGTAATGATGAAATAAATAAACTACATAGAAGAGATCAAATTCTCATCTTTCAGTTCCGAACAGGACATACCAGAGTCAATAGCCCCTTAAATCGCATAAATCCCCAGCACCTGCCCTTGTGCAGACATTGCTCGCATCCTGATGAAACAGTTCGACAACTACTCATTGAGTGCAAGACGCTTACGGACATGAGGAAAAGATTCTAACAAGCACTGCCGACAATTACCAACACACTGTATGGAGCAGTAACACAACTGAAGAAGACCTGTATATATATAAATATTGGAATGGCATTCGGCTGCCAAGAGCAGACTTGCTCAGCAGCTATGGGATGATAACAACAGCAACAACATATTTGCTTAAAAACACTGAACACCTTTGAGTCTGTCTGCAGCCTAGTTATGTCAGTTTTGCAAAACATAACAAATCAAATCAAAATAACTCTCTTTAAAATTGCAAAGAAGAATCATTTATTAATATCCTCTCCAGCATGTAATACTTCCCAATTACTAATTTATTCTTTTTTTTAATACATTACAAATTGCGTTAAAAATCTCAATTTTTGATAATTGTACAAGATGCCCGTGTAACTGGAAATAACAAGAGTGAGAAATGAATAAACCACAAAATGTGGAGGAAACAACATGCATGCCGTATACTGACAAGCAGATATATCATTGACATCTATTGATGACGTAAATGTGAACACATTTTGGAAATTTGACAAGAATGTCTTAAAACTTTGATTTTTTAAATCCAGAATGTTTTAAAACGTTGGATATTTGTCAAAAATATCTAACAAACTTTGGATTAGTTACAAGAATGTCTTAAATGTTGGATATTTGCCAAGAATGTCTTAAATTTCGAATGTTTGTCAAGAATGTCATAAAACTTTGGATAACTTACAAGAATGTCTAACAAACTTTGGATAGTTGTCAAGAACGTCTAACAAACTTTAGATAACTAACAAGAATATCTTAAAACATTGGTAATTTGTCCAGAATGTCTTAAAACGTTGGATATTTGTCAAGAGTGTCTTAAAACTTTTGATAACTTACTAGAATGTCTAACAAAATTTAAACATGTGTCAAGAGTGTCGTAAAACTTTGGATTTTGTAAAACAAGGATGTCTTTAAAACGTGTCCACGACAGGAGCCTGCAATATCAGATAGCAGGGTTTCAGAAGAAAGATGAAAGTAAAATAAGATGGACTGTCTGTGTTAAAGAAATACTAAAGAGATATTGATTGAAAATTACACCTACACTAATGACACGTAAGAAGTCTGCACCTTCCCTTGATGTGAAGTGGATTGAAATCAATGACCACACAGATGACATGTAAGACGTTTTTATCTTCCTTTGACGTCAAGTGGGATACGTGAACAGATGAGACAAAAGGATGCTGATTCCCAATAATGAACTGTATAACTGTCACTTGGACGATGTCCCTACACATTATGTTTGATGGTTACCTATTGAATCTGCAATTGTCGCAAACGGAACACTATATTCTGCACTCGTGTAACTAAATATTAGAAAAAATATTTCTAGTTTGGATCCAGGAGACAAATCATATTCAAACTGAAAGAAGACAAATGTTAAAACCAGAAATTACAGATGACCTCTTCAACCTCCCCGGGCCACACCGATGTAATTGCAGACGAAATAAGGCATAATAATGTTGTCCCTGTGAATGTGGTTCAAGAGTGGGATATAGAGAGAGGGAAGTATTGAAGAGACAGTTAGCAAGTGGCGACAGGAAATCCCTGTTAATCCTTGACAAAAAGGACGTTTCTACTCCAGATCTTGACCGAAGGTTCCTAATATTTGTGTTGCGTCTCTCAGTTCGGTTTGTGAGAACGAGGGTGAATGCCTTCTTTCTTCTCTCTTGTTTTGTCCTGCCTATGCCTTTCAGCTTCATGTTGAGAAGTGGTTTCTTGACCGGGTCCTAGTTATTTCTGTAATTTCCTCTATCCAACGTTTTCGTTGTCGGTATTGGTTTTGTAACCTTTGTATCTGTACAGACGAGGAAAAACAACATGTACGATATTCTCGAAATCAAACAAACCCCAAAACACCAGATTAAGTCTTAACGGCAAATACCTGCAGCCAAACGACAACCCTAACTACCTGGAAGTCACATTTGATCGGCGCATGAAATGGAAAAGTCAGATCGAGAGAGACCGAATGAGAGCCAGAGAAAGAATGGCAATCATGAGGAAACTTGCTGGCACAAGCTGGGGAGCAGACGAAAGTATACTAAACAAACTGTACACTGGAAGAGTGAGACCGGTTCTCGAGTATGGCATTGTGGCATGGACAACAGCAGCAAAGGCGAACTTCGATAAAATTAGCAAACTTCAAAACCAAGCCATGAAAGTTATAACAGGAGGCACGAAGTCTACGCCAATTGTAGAACTTGAAAAGAAAACAAAACTGCAATCCATGACCAACAGAAGAGACTGCAGAGCCCAGCAGCAAGCAGAGAAACTCAGAAGACTGACTGACCATCCAATGCACCAGAGACTAAACGATCTCGGAAATGGGAAACTAAAGCGGAGAAACTTTGCAGAAATAGCCAAAGCAAAGATGCACGAAGACCAAATGAACGCACTAACAACACCAAAGCCCATCCCTACTGTACGAAAACCTACCTGGAGGCATCATATATTTCCAGAGGTGGTAGAAAATATACCAGGTATTGGAAACAAAAACTGAAAGTCTGAAATAGAAAGAAGAGATACAGCCCTGAGGTACATAACGAAAAACTACCCAAGTATGGACTGGACCCATGCATACACCGACGGTTCTGTAACAAACACAACACAGAACGGAGGGGAGGGGACAGTCCTGAGCCTACCAAATGGCAGAAAAATAACACTGTCATTGGCAACAGGAAAATACACAAGTAATTTCAGAGCGGAGGCAGAGGCACTGAGGGCGGCAGTAGAAGAAATGGTGACAGGTAAAAGGAATGAAAGCCATATAGTCCTGCTTACAGATGCCCTGACCGTAGTCACAGCACTAAAAAGCCAGAAAAATACTGAACTTAATGATTTAAGAGCAGTATTTTGTCAACTATGCCATCAGTCCGCACCCAAAAGAGTAGTGGTACAGTGGGTTCCATCCCACTGCAACATCCAAGGCAACGAGGAGGCAGACAGACTGGCAAAAGAAGGTGTAAGACTACCACAACCAGATACTAGTATGACATACGAAGAGTCAAAACGGCTTATTAGAGCTAGATACATGAACAAATGGGAAACAGAACATACTGGCTACACAAAAAACTATGCCTATTACCAGTTGAACAAAAGAGAGCAGGTCGTGGTCTTCAGACTTCGCACTGGCCACAATAGACTGAGTTACCACCTATTCAACAAATTGAAGATAGGTTGCACTGACGAATGCTCTTGTGGTACAGGGAAAATGACCGCTGAGCATTTGCTGCAAAACTGCCTGACATACGAGGACCAGAGAGAGCAGATGTGGCCATCACCAGTGACAACACTAGACAAGCTCTATGGCAGTGTCGACAGCCTCAGGATGACCGCTGCTTTTTTCGAAAAAAATAAAGGTCGACGTCTGACAGCGAAAGAAGAAGAAGAAGAAGAAGTATCTGTATAGCATTGCTTTCTGAGGGATACTATCTGGTGTTTGACGTTTAACGTGGCCGAACCATTTGGTTTGCTGTCTCGTGATGAGGCAAATCACTGGTGTTGTACCTACGTGATTCCGAATATTTTCGGTTCTGATACTACCCATTCTAGTTACTACAAGCATTCTGCGTAGGCATTTAATCTCTGTTGTTGCGATGTTTCTTGTATCTTTGTTAGTTAATGTCCAATGTTTGCACAGATAGCACAACGTGGGTAGTAGTGTCGTGTTCTATAGCGTTCTTGTTGGATCCATTGTCACGTGCTTACATAGTAATATCAGGGCCAGTTAACCAATGATTTAACTTGACTCACTACAGCTGTTTTGGATATCGGTGTCGCCTTTGCCGTCTGCTGAGATAATGGTGACCTTGTACGTGACATGTTTCACCTGTTTTACTTGTTGGTTTTGGATGAATATTGTTATTTGAATTTCTTTTCTTACAATCGTTATAACTTCTGTGTTTTCTCTATGTTGATTGTCATACTATAATTCGTACAGATCTCATTAAGATTGGTGACATATTTCTGCAGTTGTTTTTCTGACGTTGTTTTTAGTGCTTGGTCATCAGCAAAAAGAAGTTCATTTAAGTGATCAATGAGGTTGCTTCCCTCACTAATGTTGGCTTTTCTTACATATTGCGTCTAAGCATGTGACAAACAGTAAAGGAGATAGTGAACAAACTTGTACACCGATCCTAATCTGAAATTGTCGGAATATTCTGCTCTTGCTCTAACTGTGCATTGACTATTTGCATAAATACTTTTACATAGACAGGTCAAATGTTTATTAACTCCCATAACGTTATAATGTTGTCTACAGCTGGTTCCTGTTTACATTCTACGGTCAGTTTCACGATAATCAGATTATTTTCCTATTTGTTTTCTAATTCCAGAAGAAGCGAGCTATTCACTCTTTTATTCTGGTATTATAGCCTGATTTATTGTTTCTGGAACTTTCTTTCAAACTCAGAAAACTACTCTCCACTCAGCAAATATTTGGGCACTGTTTGAAAGGTGGGATTTCTTCCCAAGAGTTGGAAAGTCGTTTACCCTATATAGATTAACTTTGACAGTTTGCTACCTTCAGCGTTAATGTCTTAGTGTGCCACTTCACCTACTTGCGCCTCTGCCACACACTGAGCTTCCCCTGAATTCACTTGAACGTTGAATTTGTTCCATGTTATCCCTTCTTGCTTATGGGCCACTCTTGCAGATCAAGACAAAGTCGTAGTACACCAATGGAGCAAGTGTTTCATGCAATATTTAGCTTCTTCATAAAGCAACCAAACGTTACATTGTGTTTGAAAATCTTACAAAATGTGTGACCATCTGTTAAAAAGGGTGTTAGAGCCACTATTGCGGACTGGGGATGAAAACGCTAATGAACAATTCAGTAGGAAATCTTTGCGCTAGACACAGGTGACACTACAGCGTTAACAACGATGGAGGAAAATGGAGTTTGTAATTGTATTTAAGCTGCAAGTAATATTAATGTAGAATAAATTATGTATACGAAGAAGAAACAAACAGACGGAAAGAAAACGACAAATGAAACTAATAAATAGTGCAATAATAGAAGCTTTGATAAACACAACACAGACAAAGTCGCAATACTGGGAGACTGATAAATTGAAGAACGACACTGGTGGAGAATTTATTTTGGATAGAGACTGTTTGAAAAGCAATCAATGGATTCTCGGATATGTTATGGTGTACTGTGCTAGGGTAAACTTAGTGACAAAAAAAAAAGATAGTATGGCTAAGCTAGAAGTGCAAGAAATAATGAACAAGTATATCACAGAAGTAAATAAAATAACAGATATAATAATTGGCTCGGTGACCGTACCAGGAATAAAAAACCACATCGACATTACTGCCGCAAGACCTTCGCCAGGAACAAAGCAAGAACGAAAACAACTAACAAATCGCAACAAAAAGGGGAAATCAGAAGAAACCAGCAGTGTTGAGGACGTGCTCCACATTTATCTCTCCTAACTTCCAATAATCTCAAATGAGAGGTTTAAATTCGACGCCAAACTTAGATGTTCCAGAATAGCGCGAGAGACGAAATGCCAGTTAGGAAATATAATGGATCACACAAGAAATATGTGTTATCATGTTGATCATTTCTTGTTAAATCCATTTTATTTCATAACTGGAATAAGGTATTTCACACTTTCCTTGCACATCCACCTATTTGAGTCAAATTAAACTGCTCATTTTACACAAAGGAGCGTTTGTTGTTCTGATTTGTTAGTTCTTTTCGTTTCTTTATTGCTTGTCTCCGACGAAGGTCTTGTGGCCGTAACGTAGATGTAGTTTTGTTGATGTTCTGGTGCGATCGTTAAGCCATTACCTATAAATGATGATATCAACTTTTCACCTGCAAGGTACCACTGCCGCTTAATTTTTTTAATAACGACGTAAAGATTTTACAATGGTATTTACCAGGTAAGAAAACACACAAACTGTAACAATTACTAAAAATGTAAGAAACAAACACTAAACACATAAACAAACAGATATAGGCTGACAAATATGCAAAGTTGCTGATATCTTGGACTTTTACTCCAACGAATAAAACAAATATGTGGTAGAGACTAGTAAATGTGAACAGGAACAAGGAAAAAAGCCATTAGCTCTGGCATATGTGTATTATTATCAGTAGATAACCAAGTAATTAACAAGCAGAGTCAGTAGATAACCAAGTAATTAACAAGCAGAGTCACAAATTGGTTGCAAATTTTTTCGTACCGAATGGTGCAAATATCGAAGCCAAGCTGCAAACTAGCTACACAACGCATTCCGTTCTCCAGACTACATCCTGCAACTTTCAAAGCACTGTTCATGGCATGGTAGAGGGAGATTGAGAACGTTCAGTGCTTGGTAGCGAGAGATTGAGAACGAAGAAGAAGAGAAAGAAGAAGAAGAAGAAAAAGAAGAATAAGCAGCTCCATTGTTACATGTTGCATGAGGGTGAATTATTTGCACGTTTATTGAAGACTGAGTGTAAGCGTTTGCTTTTTTTTTTAATGACCGTTGTTTACTGTAGTGCAGTCTACATATTTTGTGATACATGTATAATCATTACATCCTGGAATAACGGGCTGTGTATAGAAACAATGCTAGTAATATGCAAGATATCAATGAAAATAAGGTGTCAGATTCTTCATGAATGCATTTCTCCATAATCGGCTAATTTATAAGCAAACAACAGAAGATGGAGGCAGAGGAGCTTTGTCACAGCCGACCGGAAATAGTGAAAACAACGACCCTAAACAGTACTGACCCTTTGATCAGTAAAATAATGGCCAATGACAACGCCCAGATCCACATGACCAGAATCATCCAGCCCCACTATGACTGCGCAGGGGAGACTTCGGGAGCATGAATACTCCAACAACCTGCTAGGTACTTTGTGACGAATCTACACGACTGGAATGAGAAACTGGTTGTCTACAGGCACAACAGAGTCGTCTGGATGTTCGTCGTGGTCCACAGGTCAAGCACTCGTCTCTCAATGTGATCAACAGAAACGGTAGGCGATCAAATCCCGCAAATTTTCAAGTCACCCCTGGTCGTGCAGGAGGTGGAACCAGAGTGTCTGCATCCTGAGTAGTTACTTCGTGTCGTCTTGACTTAGTCTTGCCACTCGGAACCAGTGCCTGCATCCTGAGTGACTTCCAGTCGTCTTGACTTAGTCTTGCCACTCGGAACCAGTGCCTGCATCCTGAGTAACTTCCAGTCGTCTTGACTTAGTCTTGCCACTCAGAACCAGTGCCTGCATTCTGAGTGACTTCCAATCGTCTTGACTTAGTCTTGCCACTCAGAACCAGAAAGTGAGGTTCATGATCCGCGCAGTTTTTCCCCCACTATAATCCAAATACAGCGCAAGTTACATCATCAAGACAAAATCATCTCACGATGTCGCCAGCCATCGCTTGCAATGGGCAACTACTTCTAATAATATCCTGTGTCATTTGATAGTCAAGGTGGTGCAAGCCCAATACCAGCAGTAATCGACTAGTTCTTCGGTTGTCAGTGCCTATGATGTCAACTTGTGACTTTGGTTTGTGCACGCCATTACATTCTGTCTGGATTACTTACCCTGCTTCCTGTGGGATTTCGACAGCTCTGTCTGTGCCTCAACACTTGGAATACTAATTCACTGGCGGCTTTTGAATATTCTTTCTAGCTATTTTACAATGTGTTTAATGTGTGTATGTATATAGTAGAAATGTTTCTATTATATATGGTGTTATTGTGTGAGTCGCATTGTCCGGGACGATGGGGCCCGAGACCTAGGAAAGTAGCACATCTAGGAGACCGGTAACTCTGACTCCAAACCATCTACTGCCTTGCATTGAATAACAAAGGCTAACGGCAGAAGGCAGAGGAAGGTCACCGTCGCATTGAACATTCCTATTGTTATCATGGACCAACACAACCTGAAATTAATCCTATTTGGCGTGAATGAAGTTTCAAAAGGAATTGATAAACACACACTTAATGTTAGGTAATAATGGTCGATAATCATCAGCGCCATTCCACGAGGCTCTTGATGATGATGACGACGGTGTGTGTGTGTGTGTGTATATATATATATAAATATACACACACACACACACACACACACACGCAGTCATTCATAAATTAAACGTGAAAATAACAAATTATGAAATAGGTGATAATAAAATATGAATTTGTGCTTGATCAGTATGTCTGTCATTGAAAACATTGTTTAGTTACAGGTAGTATTTGCTTATATTGCAATTCGGTGACAAGAGTGTAAGAAGATGATTACTCTAAGTTTGCTCGACGTCTTAAAAACTGTGTAGAAGGATTCGTTAACTAATATTACAATATCAAAAACTACCCTATGACTTGCATTTGTCCAGATCGGTTCGTGATTACCATTATGTGAAGAAAGGCAGTATTACAATGTAAGTCCTATACAGACTTGTTGCTGTCCAGCATTTTCTCTCTCGGCCTTTCTCTGTCTCGCTTCCCTAATATTTTTCCCGTTGTCACGACGTGCTCCAAGCCACCTCTTCTGATAACATGCCCAAAAAGGATGACTGTATTGTTCTGATGCTTGCAATAAGTTGTCTTTGTGTTTGTGCCTCCTTGAGTACGGTATCATTAGTGTTTTTGCAGTTCATGGAATCCGCAGCATTCTTCGGTAAAACCACACTTCCGTTGCTTCCGAAGATCTAAGCGCCTGCTTGCTAATTGTCCGTGACTCACTCCCATATATCAGTACTGGTTCCACGTAGTATCAAAGAACTCTCTTTCTCAGTTCCAGCTACAAAGTTTTGTTGCACATTATTCCTTTCTTTAGATTTTTACTTACTTTTACTAATTCAAAACATTACGTAACGGTGACAGGAGAAGACACTTGGCTGAAACAATACGGTGACAGGAGAAGACACTTGGCTGAAACAATACGGTGACAGGAGAAGACACTTGGCTGAAACAATACGGTGACAGGAGAAAACACTTGGCTGAAACTATTCGGTGACAGGAGAAAACACTTGGCTAAAACAATACGCAATAAAACAATTGATGCCCAAACATGAATGAACCAGACCAGCCTGAGTAACACATTAATCTTTAACAAAGGTTGACATGCATTTTTACCAGACAACAAGAAAGAAGTCAGTCGCTGACAGTATCAGTTATCATTTACCAGAATTCGCCATTTATCATGTCTTTTGCAGAACGTCGAACTCACGATAGCCGATATGTAAGACTGTCGATCTCTAACCATAACTCCCGTGTCTGTCGCTGTCATTTTCACGACTTATGTGATCTCTTGTGTCCATCTTCTCCTCGGTCAGTCTCTGTTCCGCTTTCCAGGCACCATACCCTCCAGTATCGTTCTTTCCAGGGGATTATAACGTTTGATGTGGCCAACATATTTTAGCTTTCTAGGCAAGATATTGTTTACAACTCAGTTATCCTCGATATCCAGTTCTTATAGGATATCTGTAATTTTCCTTTTTGCTATCCATGGCATTTTAGTACTCTCATGAAGCCTTTTAGTTCAAAAGATTCAATCCTTTTCTTAAGTGCGTATGTGTGTGTGGCTTTTGTCTTGTCTGTGCTCATTTTCTTGGTTTTACTTATATTCAGTTATATATTATGGTCGTTGCTGTGTTGTTTTACTAATAGGGTCATCGGTTCCAGCCCCGCATTTCTCTTTGATAGAACAACTGTGTCGTTAACATATATCAGCTCTGGTATCTCGTTCCCGCCGATTGTTAATGGCTCGAACTTTTCATAATTTACATCGTTTTTGACGTTCTTCATTATGGATTCTGCATATATAATCTTGTATAGATAAGGGGAGAGCATGCATCCCAGTCTTACGTCCCTTTGAACTTCGAGCCAGTCTGAAGTTACGTCCCGTATTCTGACCGCTGCTTGTTGTTCCAGGTATAGTGATTCGATCAATTTAATTATTTGCTTTGGAAACCCCATGTCTCTCATAATGTTCAACAATGCCTGGTGTTGAACACGTTTTCGTGTAATCTATAAAGCAAGTGTGATCGTCCACAGTGTTCTCTCAACATTTTTCTATAATATTACTTATGTTGAGGATGTGATCAATCGGGCCCATACCGTGTCTAAAACCTGCCTGTGTTCATGGATCTCCTCATTGAGCTAGTTGTCTAGCCTCTCATTATAATCCGTAGAAGGATTTTTCTGGCATGACTTATTAAAGTGATGGTTCAATAAGTGTTTCAAATCGCTGGAGAGGTATACACACAGATCGTGTTCATACTTCTGACCATATTGCACTGTGCCAGACCTTCCTACTTAGTGCGTGATAGATAATGACTGCTTGAACAAATTCACTGATGATTTATCTTTCTTCGAACCTTGGATTGTGGAATGGACCTCTTCTATAATTTTTCAGGCTCTGGCTCATATGGCTAAAGCGTAGTATTGGAGCTGCCTCCGGTGTTTTCATACACTTCTTTGACATATAGTATATATAATATTAGATATATAATACAATATTATTGTCCCTAACTTCTATAACTAAAAAATGTTCTATATATGTATATATATATATATATATATATATATATATATATATATATATATAAATAGTTTGTTTCTTAAACTGTCTTGTCCTATCCACTTGTGCCGCGAGGCGTTGTGGGAAGTCGTACTTTTCTGTACATGGCCAGACACATCGTCGCAGTAGTCGTTATCTCATTGCCATTTACAATATCCGGAACATTCTCTATCCATCTAGTTTTCGATCTACCACCGTTACGAAAACCCGACCGCACGGGGGTAGTTGGTGAGGTTGTATTTTCATTAGGTGGCCAAACCACGTGATTTTCTCCTCATCAACATATTCAGTTCAGGGTTTTGCTTCATTATTTTTTATCACATTTTAATTTGCACATGCTGTCTTTGAAACTGTGTTGTTACATAATTGTAATGTTCATTGTCTATATCTTTTACCCAGGTTTTCTCCGTCAATCAAACGTCTTATACACTTGTTATAATAAACAATCCAGCTATCTTTAAAGTCAGTTCTCAAATTCACAGCTTTTGAATCGTCCGCATTCTCGATGCTAGTAGGTTATCTTGGTTGGCATGTCTGCTGAGCTAGAACGAGATTTGCGGATTTGTTTTCATACTGTTTCCTCTGACTTATTCGCTCAGAAAGCCTGTCCGACTTATTCGCTCAGAAAGCTTGTCAGACTTATTCGCTCAGAACGCTTGTCTGACTTATTCGCTCAGAAAGCTTGTCAGACTTATTCGCTCAGAAAGCATGTCCGACTTATTTGTTCCGATAGCTTGTCCGACTTATTCGCTCAGAAAGCTTGTCCGACTTATTCGCTCAGAAAGCTTATCCGACTTATTTGCTCAGTAAGCTTGTCCAACTTATTTGCTCAGTAAGTGTGTGTGATCTCCTTGAGAGATCTGTGTAGACACAAGACTGTCAGATCTTTTTTCTAGATCTACTGTTACATGTCAAACCGCCGACTCTGCTCTCCAATATCCATCTTGTCTTGAGACGAATGTGTAAGTATCAACTCTCAGACGACCTCTTTCTTCTTCACTCACCCTCTCGGAACGAGTTTTCAAGACTCCGCTCAAGATGAGCAATGATACCTTGCAGCGGTTGGTACTACTTGTTGTATTCTCCCTACAGCCCATCTTATTGTCCGATGCGTGTCGTGTCTCTAGCGTGTGATACAAGATTCAGCACAGGGTGCACGGACCTGGCTACAACCAACCAGCTGTTCTTTCCCCACACAATCAAAACAACTTGGATGCACAATGCGGGCAAGGACATGGTTCCTTTGATGGTCTCATAACCCCTGCGTGACTTCCTGTGGTAACAATACAACAATGATAATCGTAGATTGCTTCTGGTAAATGTTGCTAAATTCTGGTTAGCCTACAATAACCAGCCTGGTCAAGGATCTATATTGTCGGAAACTGACGATGTGGTAACGCGTTCCTCACTTCTTGCTAACTATTGGTTTTGGTCACGGTCCAAAAATTAATCTTTCGAGTACTCTCAAAAAATAATTAGATGGATCCACTTTTTTTAGTCCCTTGGTACCCAACATGACTTGCCCACTTCTACCTATGCTTCCTTGGGAGGCATGACTGTCACAAAAACCATAACAAATAATTATTTCAGAGATGGATACAAAAACGTATTTTAAAAATAAATTAAATTGGTAATATCTTAGAACAGCATTTAACTTCGGGTACTTCAAGTCTGAACACAGAAACGTATTAAAGGAGGGGGGAGGAGCGGGGGCATTTTATGATGGCTAATTTGCATCATTGAGCGGCTTATAATTGAACGACAAAAGCTTCTATTTAAAATGATAAATTCGTCACAGTGATTGAGCAAGAAGTCAAAAATTACACGAAGAGTAGCAATACAAATAAGGCAACAGAATCAAACATTGTCACAAGCTCATGTGACTGATAATTTTCGGAGTACGAATAATGAGAAGTCTGTCGACTCGCCCCAAAATTAGTTACTTTATACCAGATCTGTTTATTTAATCTTTATCGTCATGGCCTTTCTTTATATACTATGTGAAGTGAATGACAAAAACCTACAGACTGTTATTCTTTTGAAACATAATTCACTAACTTTTACATTGTCCGTGAAGCAGAGCGCAGCATGGTTACCTTAGGCATCGGTCTTCTTCCACAGCTCCAATCACTCGGTCATGGTCATCTTGACTGTGACTTTCGCTTCTATTGTTGTTGCCCGTGTATTCTTTTGTCAAGGCTCATCGATGGCTTAGTGAACGCATCAGAACAACAAAAGAGACGCTCTGATATCCTCCTACTCTGGAAGCCTACAGACGCAATAGAAACCTGCGTGACCTATCGGCTAGAAGCTGACACAAACTCCATCTCGCATTCAAGCGCGTGCAGCGTGTCCATTTGTAATCCAGACACTTCTCGTGCTCTTCTAGAAATCAGTGTGTGCGATAAAAGAAGGGTTCACCAGCAAATCATGTAGTACACTCGACACTTTGATATGAAGCTACTGTAAACTGAAATACATCGGAATAACTGACCTTGCCCTCCGTGCTTCCATCCGTCAACATTTAAATGGTCATTTCCCGAAAATCCAACTCACCATTTACAAACCATTCAAACAGTCCTGGATACCTGGTAAGGTTGTCACCTGCATGGTGTCCTGCCACTCCGATGGTCGACACCGACGAGCTTCAAACCCGTTTAACATGCTAATGGATTGAATGCATGTCATATGTTTACTTAAGCTGCCCTTCAGATTCCTTTATTTTGATCGATCTTTCCCTCTTATCTCTTTCACCTCTCTTTTTTTGGTTTATTATATTTCCTTCTTATAATTATTGTTTATATATAAATATATATATATATATATATCATCATGTAGCATGTCCTTTATAGAACGTTGCTCCCATGACAGTCTGTCTGTATATACACACAAAACCATTAGTGCGGGGACATGAGGTGCTTTAGAAGACTGTTAAATGTTACATATAATATGGGGTCACGAACTTAGAATTATGACGAATAGTGGAAAACGCAATTGGTCCTTCTGATGATCTGTTCACGTCTATCAAAAGGCGGAAGATGGCTTGGTATGGGTACGTCAGGAGGTCCGGCGGAATTACAAATTCGATACTTCCTGGTTCCGTACTAGGATAGAGGACGAGGATGTCCAAGGAAGAGATGGGCAGACAACATCGCTGAACGACCAAACCATCGTCCCGGTGAGGCCCGACTGGCGGCAGCGGACAGATAGAGATGGCGTGGGATTGTGGGAGTGTCTTCAAGTGTGCACCAACGACCTGATAGGATATGGAATGAACTGAACTGAACTGAACACACTACACATCTGGGGTAGTTGTCTCGCCGCAGCGACTCAATTTCAACCAGTGTTCGTAAAGCGATCTCAGTCCCGCCAGGCGGAGCGATAGCGCGGGCTTGCGGAAAACGCTCGCCTGCCTTTCCCCGTAGAGCGAATTGGGTGCGGTTTGTTGTAGCGGCTCCTCCACCGAGGTGCGCTCGTCTGGTTCGTATCAGGAAACGTAGTCCGTCCGTGGTGATTTATCTAAGGCTTATAGCAGAGCTCGACAGTACGTCTCGCTGGTGGTCCGACTCTCACAAAGAGCTTGTGACCGGCAAATGGAAAGCAGGAATCGTTGCCTCGAGGCCCTGCGTTCTCCTACGGAGAAGGGCAGGCCGGCAGGCCAAATTGTCTCTAGTCCCAGTGAAATTCATCGCCGAGGTCGTTGGGATCCGTTCTGCACAGAGCGCTGCCATCCCTCCTCGAGCGAGCCCGGTCGGTCGGTCGTCTGGTGCGTGTGGGAGGCCCCTGTCAGGCGGTCCTAGGTCGACGGAGTGAGGGACGGGTGGAACAACCGTCCGTCCGTCCCGTCAGTCGGTCCCCGCGGCCGTCCCAGTGAGGCTTTTTACACACCCTTCCTCCGCCGACCGGTGTGTGCTGTACGTACGTCTCCGACAGATATCTGGTTGATCCTGCCAGTAGTCATATGCTTGTCTCAAAGATTAAGCCATGCATGTCTAAGTTCACACTGTCTCACGGTGAAACCGCGAATGGCTCATTAAATCAGTCGAGGTTCCTTAGATGACACGATCCTACTTGGATAACTGTGGCAATTATAGAGCTAATACATGCTTACCAAGCTCCGACCCTCGCGGAAAGAGCGCTTTTATTAGTTCAAAACCAATCGTCGTTTCTCGCGGGGTTGCGGCGTCCCCACTGGTGACTCTGGATAACTTTGTGCTGATCGCATGGCCTCATGTGCCGGCGACGCATCTTTCAAATGTCTGCCCTATCAAATGTCGATGGTACGTGACATGCCTACCATGTTTGTAACGGGTAACGGGAAATCAGGGTTCGATTCCGGAGAGGGAGCATGAGAAACGGCTACCACATCCAAGGAAGGCAGCAGGCGCGCAACTTACCCACTCCCGGCACGGGGAGGTAGTGACGAAAAATAACAATACGGGACTCTTTCGAGGTCCCGTAATTGGAATGAGTACACTTTAAACCCTTTAACGAGGATCTATTGGAGGGCAAGTCTGGTGCCAGCAGCCGAGGTAATTCCAGCTCCAATAGCGTATATTAAAGTTGTTGCAGTTAAAAAGCTCGTAGTTGGATCTCAGGCGCAGGCGGGCGGTCCGGCTCGTGCCGGTTCACTGCCCGTTGTCTCCTGCTCTACCGTCTGCCGGCTCTCTCCCACGGGTGCTCTTCGCTGAGCGTCCTGGGTGGCCGGCGCGTTTACTTTGAAAAAATTAGAGTGTTCAAAACAGGCCTCGGCTGCCTGAATAATGGTGCATGGAATAATGGAATAGGACCTCGGTTCTATTTTGTTGGTTTTCGGAACTGGAGGTAATGATTAACAGGGACAAACGGGGGCATTCGTATTGCAGCGTTAGAGGTGAAATTCTTGGATCGCCGCAAGACGAGCTACTGCGAAAGCATTTGTCAAGAATGTTTTCATTAATCAAGAACGAAAGTCAGAGGCGCGAAGACGATCAGATACCGTCGTAGTTCTGACCATAAACGATGTCGACTAGCGATCTGCAGGAGTTGCTTCGATGACTCTGCGGGCAGCTTCCGGGAAACCAAAGTGTTTGGGTTCCGGGGGAAGTATGGTTGCAAAGCTGAAACTTAAAGGAATTGACGGAAGGGCACCACCAGGAGTGGAGCCTGCGGCTTAATTTGACTCAACACGGCCAACACTGAACTGATTGACATGCCGAGACCACTTTTCTGGGGTCTAATATGGAAATGGTGCTGGATTTAGACCCTCAGAAATCTGGGGTTATGCCCCCTGTGGCTCGGTTGGTCTGCATCGAGTGTTCTGACAAAGGAATTGACGGAAGAGCACAATCAGGAGTGGAGCCTGAGGCTTAAATTAACTTAACACGCCAATACTGTAGAATGACTGTCAAAAAGAGAGCACCTTCGTGGGGTTTAATAGTGAACATGTGCTGGAATTAGACCCTCGAAAATCTGGGGGTACCCTCTAAGTAACTTGATTGTCTCGCTAAAGGAAATGACGGAAGGGCACCACCAGGAGTGGAACCTGCGGCTTTATTTGACTGAACACGCCAATACTGTAGAACGACTGACAAATCGAGAGCACTACCGTTTGGGTCTAATAATGAACGTACGCTGGTATTAGACTCGCGGAAGACAAGTCAGCTCTCTAACACTCTAATGAAAGAAAGCTACGGAAATCGTGTTTAACCCCGCAGAAACCGCAAATTTCAAATACCTGGTCATTGACAAACAAAAACCCTCAATAAATTCGTCTGACCAAATAGTGAACGGGTGCTGGAAATAGACCATCTGAAGACAGGTCAATTTTACCCTACTAATGACAGGGCGTTGCTACGGAAAACCAGCTCATATCGATTGGAGCCGCAGACACTTTGGTTCACGTACCAGGCTGATAAGCCAATGGCGAGAGGCTACCATGTGGGGGATTACGGCCGAACCCTTGTAAGCCGCAATCCCGCCAAAAATCTCAACACCACTGCAATGGGAGGCTCCTACATGCTCTGGACCTGGGGCTTGCGCCCCAGCCCTATCCGGTAGAGCCGCAGCAAGAGGTCCTTGCCGTCCGCCGATCAAAACGGGCGGATAACTGCTTGATACTCACCTTATACGGCGATGGGGTGCGAAACCACCAACTAAAGACTTAGTACCTGGTCGGGGTGTCGAAAACAGTAGAGCAGCCACCTCACTGTGAACTGTCGAGACTCAACCAATGACCATGAGAGCTGTCCGCACACCAGGCGAACAATATCTCTGTGACATTACCAGGCTTGTCCTCTGGCTAAATGCACTTCGGCTACGATATCTACCTCTGTACGTTATCATCCATATAACTATCATGCTGGACGCAGAAGAGATGCAGACCAGCGGACATTGCACACCTGCCCCACTGTGTCAACACCCCAGGTGGCGGGGAATGCTAGGCGTACCATCCCTGCATAGAAGCCAAGAAAATAAAGGGAGAAAAAGATACCCCACTCACATGCAAATGCTACGTTTCTGGCAGGACGTGACGATCCTGGGATACAGACACACTGGACTGCCTCTCTTCCGGGTAAACCAGTCCATTTCATATATCATCTCACATATGATCATTGCACCCTATAGACACGAGTAGTGAAGACTCGATAGTCTGGTAAGACAACTTCCATAAGAGAGACAACTCTGATCATAAACAACTGCTGCCTTGCAGATAGGCTGGGGACAGCCAAAGGCTAAGGAGGGCATCCCTACAGAAACGCCTGTTGAAATCGGATGCACGGGGCCTCAAGCCTAACAAAACAGTGCAACGTAAATCGCAGCATGATGGCAGTACAACCTATTAGAAAAACGCATGGCGCTCATCCTGTGGAGTCCCGCCAGGCAGCGATAGTGCCGGGCCTCACGCCTCGAAGGGGCCCACCCTTGACTACTGGTGGTCACCCACCCATGTGTCGTGGAGTCAAGGCACATGGCTATGGGGCAACTTCTATTGACCAAAACCTCAAGACCCTCAAAATACTACAGTGGAATGCGGAGGGAGTCATTAACAAAAAACTTTCCCTAACACATCACCTGCATGAAGGTAAGATTGACGTGGCATGTATCCAGGAAACGCACCTCAACAATAATCATAAATTCTCAATCAGAGGATACCAGACCTTCCGTCTAGTTAGAGAAAGCCACAAAGGAGGGGTCCTGATACTGACCAGAAACTGCATACCGAGTAGCGCGGTATCTGTCAATCACACCGGACAAGCAGAAATTGTAGGAGTTGACATAATGGCTCAAGAGACGAAGCTCCGCATTTTCAATCTGTACGGACCACCAAATAGAGACCTATCGCTCTCGAGTATGGAGGTCAGAGACTCCAACTGCATAGTAGTTGGAGATTTCAACAGCCACTCGGAGAGATGGGGATACTCTGACACAGACAGCAGAGGTGACGAAGTGGAAGATTGGGAGATAGATGCAAATCTCTCCCTAATCAATAGGCCGGAGGATAGCCCTAGCTTCTATTCAAGAACATGGCATACCACCTCGACTCCAGATTTGTCCTTCTCCACACAGGACATACACCATAAAATTGACCGCCAGGTGCTAAACCAACTGGCAGGTAGCGACCACAGGCCGATCAGGCTAACCATTGACATGGAAGTAGGCCCACAGGAAACAAAACCGCTCCCACGTTGGAATTACAAACGAGCCGACTGGGACAGATTTGCAATCCTGACAGATGGGCTGTGTGAAACCATCAACACACGAAACACCAAAATGAAGCCCATGGTAGAGAGCCTAAGCAAGGCAATAATGCAAGCCGCCACTGAAACCATCCCAAGAGGAGCTAGGAAAAACTATAAGCCCTACTGGAATGATGAGTTGCAGAAAGTGGAAGATGCATTAACAAATGCTAGGAACATGGCAGAGCGAGAAAAATCCATGGAGGCAAACATCGCCCTCAAAGCCGCCGCGGCGAAGTACAAACACACTCTCAAGCAAACAGCAAGAGAAAGCTGGAAAAATAAAACGGAAAGTCTAAACCTGGACAAAGACGGGAACAAGCTATGGAAGCTAGTCAGAGCCATGAACGACGAAACCCCGTCAAATAAACAAATTACTATCAAGCAGGGCGAGAACTTGATCACAGGTAAGAAAGCCGCAAACGCCTTTGTCGATCACTATGCCAGAGCAAACTACATCGAGGTCCCTGCAGATAAGCATACATACATTAGCGAAGAGCTAAAGGGACACGAAAACATGAATACGGCACCTGAAGAGCACATGATGGCCAAACTAACAATGCGCGAAATGGAAGAGGCTATGAGAACACTAAAGAAAAGGAAATCTCCTGGAAAAGACGTCATAACAAACGAAATACTGATGGGGCTGGGCCAAACAGCGAAGAAGAAACTGCTATCGGTCCTGAACCAAAGCTGGAAAAGGGGAATTGTACCACAGGCATGAAAAGACGCAATACTGGTACCAGTACAAAAAACAGGAAAGGACAAAACAGATCCAAATGGATACAGGCCCATAAGCCTACTGAGCTGTGTCGGCAAGCTGATGGAACGGATGATAAACACCAGACTGATGTGGCATCTGGAAGAAAAACGAATTCTAATTCCACAGCAAGCCGGCTTTAGACAGCACAGATCCACTGAGGACCAGGTCATCCTCATAGCCCAGGAGATAGAAGATGCCTACCAGGCACAGAAACACACAGTAGCTGTTTGGGTGGATCTGGAAAAGGCATTTGACAAAGTCTGGAAAGATGGTCAAGCTAAGAAGAAGTGATGTCTGTGGGAAGATGTACAAGTGGATCAACCACTACCTCAAACAAAGAACGGCCAGAGTCCAAGTACAAGGGCAGATGAGCAAAAAGGTGACACTCGAGCAGGGAGTACCCCAAGGGGGAGTACTGTCACCCACACTCTTCCTGGTATATATAAACGATATTACAGAGAATATACCAAGAAGAGTCCATAGCTCAATGTTTGCAGACGATCTGGCTATGTGGACCTCTGAAAAGAATCTCACCATAGCAAGAAATCGGATGCAGACGGCCCTAACATCGCTGGAAGAGTGGGCGAACTCATGGCTGGTCAAAATAAACGAGGAAAAAACCACATGCACAATATTCTCGCTTTCATTAAAACCACAAAGTACCAAATTAAGTCTAAATGGCAAAATCCTGCAGCCAAACGACAACCCAACCTATCTGGGAGTCACATTTGATCGGCGCATGACATGGAAAAGTCAGATTGAGAGAAACCAAATGAAAGCCAGAGAAAGAATGGCAATCATGAGAAAACTTGCTGGCACAAGCTATGGAGCAGACGAAGGCATACTAAAGAAACTGTACACTGGAAGAGTGAGACCAGTTCTCGAGTATGGCATTGCGGCATGGACAACAGCAGCGAAGGCGAACTTCGATAAAGTTAACAAACTTCAAAACCAAGCCATGAGAATTATAACAGGGGGCATGAAGTCAACGCCAATTGTAGAACTTGAAAAGATTACAAAACTGCAATCCATGACCGATAGAAGAGACTGCAGAGCCCAGCTGCAGTCAGAGAAACTCCGAAGACTGACCGACCATCCAATGCACCAGAGACTAAACAATTTGGGAAATGGGAAACTAAAGCGGAGAAACTTTGCAGAAATAGCCAAAGCAAAGATGCACGAAGATCCCATAAACGCACTAACAACACCAAAACCCATCACTACTGTACGAAAACCTACCTGGAGGCAGGATATATTTCCAGAGGTGGTAGAAAATATACCAGGTATTGCAAACAAAAATTGCCAGACTGAAAAAGAAAGGAGAGATACTACCCTAAGCTTCATAACGAAAAGCTACCCAAGCATGGACTGGACCCATGCATACACCGACGATTCTGTAACAAACACAACACAGAACGGAGGGGCAGGAGCATTCCTGAACCTACCAAATGGCAGAAAAATAACACTGTCATTCGCTACTGGTAAGTACACAAGCAATTTCAGAGCGGAGGCAGAGGCACTGAGGGCGGCAGTGGAAGAAATGGTGACACACAGTGAAAATGAGAGCCATATAGTCCTGCTGACAGATGCTCTCGCCGTAGTCACAGCACTAAAAAGCCAGAAAAACACTGAGCTTAATGACTTAAGAGCAGCACTCTGCAAACTGTGCCAGCAGTCCGCACCAAAAAGGGTAGTGGTACAGTGGGTTCCGTCACACTGCAACATCCAAGGCAACGAGGAGGCAGACAGACTGGCAAAAGAAGGTGCAAGACTACCACAAACAGATACCAGTATGACGTACGAAGAGTCAAAACGGCTTATCAAAGCCAGATACATGACCAAATGGGAAACCGAACATACTGGTTACACCAAAAACGATGCCTATTACCAGTTGAACCGAAGAGAGCAGGTCGTTGTCTTCAGACTTCGCACTGGCCACAATAGACTGAGGTACCACCTATTCAACAAATTGAAGATAGGGTGTACCGACGAATGCCCGTGCGGTACTGGTAAAATGACCGCTGAACATCTGCTGCAGAACTGCCCGACATACGAGGATCAGAGAGAGCAGATGTGGCCATTACCAGTGGAACTGCAAGACAAGATCTATGGCAGTGGCGACAGCCTCAGGATGACCACCGCTTTTTTTCGAAAAAATAATGGTTACTGTCTGACTGCGTACGCAGAAGAAGAAGAACACACTACACTTACGGTGGTTGACGTAACTGTTCTTCCAACGTTTTCTAGAATCTTTCAATATCGTCATCAGCATACTCGCTGTTAGGCGCACATTACTGAATTATGGGGAGAGCTATAGTACTTGCAGCCAAGTACTTGTAAACATGAACTTGTAGCTATGAACTTGCAGCCATGAACTTGCAGTCATGAACTTGCTGCCATGTACTTGTAGCCATGTACTTGTAGCCATGAACTTGTAGCCATGAACTTGCAGTCATGAACTTGCTGCCATGTACTTGTAGCCAGGAACTTGAAGCCATGAACTTGCAGCCATGAACTTGTAGCCATGAACTTGTAGCCATGAACTTGCTGCCATGAACTTGTAGCCATGAACTTGTAGGCATGAACTTGTAGCCATGAACTTGCAGCCATGAACTTGCAGCCGGATTGCAGCAATTCGGGAACTCAACTGAAATCTCAACTGAAAGAACATTTAGTACATAGCGTCTGGTAATAATAACGCCAACTCCAAAATAGTGTGATCAAGATAGTCGTAGTTGGCGACTTTTATGCGATGATCGAAAATATCCGGCTAGGCGAAAGATGCATCGGTGACTTCTCTAACGACAAAAGAAATACACGATGTAAGAGTCTGGCTATTTTTGCTGCAATCAAAAAGTTTAATATCATGAACCCTTTCTTCGACAAGCCACAGAGAAAAAGGTGCTTCTGTCACTCTCTAAAAGGAAAACTAGAACTGAGATTGATTACACGCAATTTTGTTACTGCTGATTATCGATAGTGATCACAGACCAATCAGAATAACCATGAATCTAAACTCCCCCTTCTAAAAAAGGAAACCAGTGCAATGCCATACTTGACACTGCTAGACTAACAGAGCAAGTTCAAGGGCAGGACTGACAGTGTACAGGCTCTGCAACCTGTCACTTAGAAACGCAACAATACATTCGAATCAAGGAGACCACACTAAGACTCCTTGCAACTAGAAGACTGCTCAAGGTCAATGGAATGATCGATATAATACAACTGTAACATTAACATGCTGATTATTTGCAAATTCAGAGAACATTGTTAACAAAATCGGTTATGGAAATTCAGGAAAGCGGCTGAGACAAGACAGAGTACGATGAACTGTCGAAAAGATGTTTCTGACGGTTCTAATAACACCTGATGGGACAACCTTGATTGACAGAGCAAAACAGTAGAAGAATGTCGGAGGTTATATACTCATTTATTCTCATCCAAAGCTGTAATCTATGAAAGGCCGCTCAATTTAGGTTTATGTGCCAACACAGGAAGTCGTCACAGACGATACATGCGATCCTGCATTTAAAAACAAGAAAAGTCTCAGGACTGGATGGAGTCAAGGTAGATGTTATTTCATGCGGGAGGTGAAATACTGGTAATCAATCTGACGAAACTGTGCACAAAAAGTCTAAATGAAGGTCAAATCCCTAATCAAAAACAAAAGTATTTCATTAAAGAGACCCAAAAGACCTTGCAAAATACCATTCAATATGATCACTCTCATCCTTGTACAAGCTTCTCACGAGAGCAGACGTGAACAGACAAGAACAACAACTTGATGAGAAATAGTCAGGAGAAAAGACGAGGTTCAGGAAAGGCTACTCCACCATTTACCAAATCCACACTCTCCACGAGTTAATGGATAGGGTATGGGAAGTACGTGTGTCTATATGCCTTGTGTTCTTTGACTTCGATAGCATTGAAGTGACTGTAGCTATAAATGATCTACAAAATTAAGGTATTGAGGAACAATTCAAAAGACCAATAGCAGATCTAAACAAGAGCTGCTCTATCAATATTATCCTTTATTTACAGGCCATTTCAACGAATACAAATTGAGTACGATAGGGTGATACAACCTCTTCCAAACTTTTCACTGCAGCCCTTGAGAAAGTCTTTGGTACACTACATTGGGGTGATAAGGGTATCACCATAGACAGAGAAATGGTTGTACATCTCCGGTTTGTAAATGATATAGTCACCATCAACCACAGCATCTAGTAAGATGAGCAGTGACTAATTTAACTCATCAATGCAAGTGTGGCTGTTGGTTTAACAATAAATAAACAAAATATCCAAAACATGCTGAACAAGGAAATGCAGATTAGAACAGATCTCTTCAAAAACGTGACTTCACATCTCTACTTGGGCCAAGAATTTACGAACTCCAACAGAATACATACAGAGATCACACTAAGGACAGCAGCCTACAACGAAATGCATAAAGAGATCACACGAAGTACAGCTACATATGGATGTAGTTTCAGTTGAATAAAGGTCATACTTCAACAGATGAAAAACAGAAACACCGAAGTGACAGCTCACACCTTCAACAGCATAGTCATTCCAGCCATACTATATCTCTGCGAGGTGTGGAACTTACGAATAACTGGCAAGGTGCGGCTCCAAGCTACTAACTAGCGATGGCGAGTAGAATGCTGTAAATCTCACTACAAAACCACATTCTCTAAACCGCCATCTTGATTTCAAAATGCTTCAATAACGTTGTGAAGATTTGGGCGTGGGAAGGGCACATTGCCCGACAATAGTTGAACACGTAAGGTGACGTCATGGTGACCTTACGCATATAATCGTGGCCCAGTCCTGGACGTCCACCAATGAGATGGAGAGATGGCCTTCGACAAGACCTGAGTCTAGGATGCTTCTTAAAGGCAAAAGACAGAGATGAGGTTATGCATTTGGCTACCTGGAATATGGCACATGATGTGACTGAATGAATACCAGGATTACAATATCACAATACATTGTACATATATATGTGTATATATGTATATATGTATGTGTGTGTTTGTATGTGTGTGAGATTTGTATCGGGTTGCTTTGTGATGTATTTATTTTTATCTGTTTTTTCAGGCCTTACGGAGACCTTGTGTGTGTGTGTTTTTTGTGATGTTTTTTTTTTCAATTAGGGTCACTGAACCAATACTTGTATATGTTTTTTTGTCGACGGTGCCTAAATCTGCGCATTTTTCATTTATATGCATTCTACGTGTAATTATTTTGACCATTTCTTGTTGTTCCTACTTTTTTATAACTGGCATACCATGACTGACATATTCCTGGCAACTTCCTGATAATCACTGTCAACTTAAAACTAAGGTAACGTCATTATACAACATGTCTTGCTTATTGTTGGGAATCGTTAGT
This sequence comes from Ariolimax columbianus, assembly GCA_036924085.1. Lineage (NCBI taxonomy): Eukaryota > Metazoa > Mollusca > Gastropoda > Stylommatophora > Arionidae > Ariolimax > Ariolimax columbianus. The sequence continues at coordinate 170,256,275 of JAVGWX010000001.1, forward strand.
TTTCTTTGTCCCTGATGAAAACCCTGTGGGCGTAACGTGTTTCGTGTTGTTATTGTCTTGAACCGAACACATTGCCATTATATACATTTGTGTTTGTATTTTTTGATCTCTCACTTTTCTCTTTCTTTCAGAATAAATCCAGTCAATGATGTATCTTGCTATTTTGTCAGATTGTGTCTTTACCGGTTGTTAACAATGTACTTTACTGGTTGTTAACAATGTACTGTACTGGTTGTTATCAATGTACTTTACTGGCTGTTAACAATGTACTTTACTGGTTGTTAACAAGGTACTTTACTGGTTGTTAATAATTTACTTTACTGGTTGTTAATAATGTACATTACTTTCTTTCTGATTTCTCCAGCTGCATTTGTTGGTGTTATGTTCCATTTCAAAGATCAGTGTCAGTCAAAAGACCAGAAGAGTATCACTTAAAATAAAAGAGATATATAAAATGCAAATTACACTACATAGTTAAAATTCATAACAAGGTACAGATTACTATCATTTTGTCGCTTCACATTCATCACCATTGTGAGAGCTTGATAATGGCTGGCATTGAGTTTTATACAAAACAATTTTTTTTACCCGACATCCCGCTACCGGTGTCAAAAGTGGAGACTAACCACAAATAAATAAAACACAAATCATAGCGGCAATAATAAAATTCCAGCGAAGAAAATTGGGTGTAACAAGAAATTACAAGATCAAAAGCGACAACATCAGGAGATTGATGTGTACAACACTAGTATTAGACTACATCAAATGACAGTAAATCAAATGGTTTGACCACGCAGAAAGATTACCACAACACACAACCCCTCCCAACAAGCAATGATATTTAGATACAACCGATTGATGTCAAAGGTAAAACACAAAAACGTTGGATACAGAGGCAGGGAATACAACTGTGAATGAAGCACATTGTCGGACTCGCTTCAGAGATCTCGTCATAACCTGACGCTGAAAGGCATAGCAGGAACAGCTTCAAGACGACGGGGAAAGCCATAGCGGGAATAGCGTAAAGACGACGGGGAAAGGCATAGCGGGAATAGCGTAAAGACGACGGGGAAAGGCATAGCGGGAATAGCGTAAAGACTACGGGGAAAGGCATAGCGGGAATAGCGTAAAGACGACGGGGAAAGGCATAGCGGGAATAGCGTAAAGACGACGGGGAAAGGCATAGCGGGAATAGCGTAAAGACGACGGGGAAAGGCATAGCGGGAATAGCGTAAAGACGACGGGGAAAGGCATAGCGGGAATAGCGTAAAGACGACGGGGAAAGGCATAGCAGGAATAGCGTAAAGACGACGGGGAAAGGCATAGCGGGAATAGCGTAAAGACGACGGGGAAAGGCATAGCGGGAATAGCGTAAAGACGACGGGGAAAGGCATAGCAGGAACAGCGTAAAGACGACGGGGAAAGGCATAGCAGGAACAGCGTAAAGACGACGGGGAAAGGCATAGCAGGAACAGCGTAAAGACGACGGGGAAAGGCATAGCGGGAATAGCGTAAAGACGACGGGGAAAGGCATAGCGGGAACAGCGTAAAGACGACGGGGAAAGGCATAGCGGGAATAGCGTAAAGGAGACGGGGAAAGGCATACCAGGAACAGCGTAAAGACGACGGGGAAAGGCATAGCAGGAACAGCGTAAAGACGACGGGGAAAGGCATAGCAGGAACAGCGTAAAGACGAAGAAGAAGTTCAAAGACCGTGTTGACAACAGAAACATACATAGAAAAGTTAAAGCCAAACAACATTTCGAAAACCAAACATTTGTCGGCGAAACAACTCATACATGAAGTAAGAGGGACTCTGATTTGAGATAATCGGAGTCCGATGAGCAGAAAACATAACAGATGGAGTTTTATAAACGGTAGTTCGAATCGAAGGAGTCTTGAAAAATGTGAGAAAACTGATAGTAAATTGTCCAAGCCCGGACAAAGACCGACTGCTCAACAAATGCGTACTTGGATAGCCAATAAGTTCATAGACAGCATTAACCAAAAACATGAGGACTTTGTTAGCAAAGAAACCAAATGGGAAGTGACAGGTAAAGAGCAGACAGAATTTATCTTGAAAATTGAAAGTGTGAAAAAGCTCATATAAAATCTGCCTTGGAAGGTCACTGTGTGTTTCGGGCGGAAATGTAACATCCAGACTGTGAGTGAAAAGTGCAAGTGTTAAAGTAATAGAAGAAATATAACAAAAACGAGGGTTCAGCAAAACAATGTACAGGGACGAGATATGCAATCTCTGAGGAATGAATCTAAGGGGTCAATAAATATCATGCACGCACTTGTATTTGTTATTTGGTTCTAACTTGAGACTTGTAAAATGACGTCTCATGAAAGATTTAATTCAATGCTCTTCTGGATGTCTTAATGAAATATTGACATAATAATTGCAATTTTGAAAGTGGTAGTTGCGAAGTGTATATGCATTTTAAACATTGTGTCATATAGAGAATGGACAACTTAATAAGGCTTTAAGGAACGAAAGCCAAGGTGATTCGACATCAAACATTTTTGTGTTCAGACTTCATTCTACCGTGCTTGTTGAGAAGGGGAGCGTCCAGTTCTCTTTCTTTCTGCTTTGTTTTCTAACAGCTTGGTAGACTGGAGCATGCTGCTACAAGGGAGCATATCTTTATCGTGAGAAAATAAAATTATCTTATCACCACTGATAACGAAAGAAAACGCTCTTAAAACTCAATAATGACCAGGGCCAGTAACAAATATGATACCATGTTATAGACGAGTTTAAAACACAGCGAGCAAAAATTGTGGAATTAAATAGATTGAGGGAATTGTCTGCATGAGTGTTGATGGAAACATATATTCTACACCTGAGAAGTAGACATCACAAAGCAAACATTACCAAATAGAACAGCTACGTGAACAATGGCCGTGGTAATGTCGCCATTAGAAGAGCAGACAGCAGTGTAATTATTGGTCAACCGAATTATCTGACATTGATGTGCAGATCTCAGGAGAAAATACTGACAGGTTCGCACATCTTTGTTTTTAATTACTTTCATTTTTTGAGGTTAGGCTGACGATGATAATTCATGTTATAATATGCTCAGCTTCCATTAGATAATTTCGTGTACTAGACGTGACACGGTCCAGATCTAGCTATGGTGGGACTGACAACAACTTCGCTGTACAATACTTGTACATAGACATCCTTACACTGGACACTGAAACGTGACAGGTGGTGAGATAACTAACAAAAGTCATATTTTTACATCACCTTGCTTTACTTTTGAATTCAGGTCAAGTACCGTCTTCTATCATTTCATTTGATCACACAGTCTGTCCGGCTTTTTTCTGTCCATCTTTCATGTTATTCCTCCGCATCCCTACTGACAGTTTTGTTTAGATGTGAATCCTTTTCACTCCACTTTTCCTTCCAGCAAGATGGTGTGTCGTTCGATGTGACAAAAATATTGTAACTGTCTGATTACGTTTGCAAGTTCCCTTTGCGTGTTCCCTTTGCGTGTCTAGCTTTCAAAAAACTTATCAACATATTTAGTTTTTTTCCCACAAGAAGCAACCCATTCTTCTATATATCCACATTTCAAATAAATGAATTGTCCTTTTCTAAAGGTTAGCTCACTGTTCATGTTTCCGTGCCATCGTGTACAGACGAATTTACGTACAACATGATCACTGTCTATTGAATTTGCGAGCTATTTTTTTGGATGTCAGTATTTCAATCAATCTTTGGCAAAACGGATTTGGCCATCACTATTTCTCTTCCTGGTTTTCATTTATCTTACATTATTATATTTTCAATAAAGGAGATGTTCTTGTTCTGTTCTATTGTTTGATTTTCTACTTTGCTAATTATTATAGTTTTCGTTTTCTTAGTGGTAATGTCCAGTCCATTTATTTGACTGTAATTATTTACCTGAATAATTCATTTCTGTAATTTTTGTTCAAATACTGCTATCAGAAGTGTGGCATCTGTATATCTATCATTATTTATTAGTACTCCGCTGAAAATGAAACCTGATATTTCGTCTAACTGCTTAAAAAATATGTTGAGTATAAATGCTTAACAGACAAAGAGACAGTACTTATTCTTGTTAAATCCTCTTCTAGTACTATGTATGGAGTGTAACCCTGCCCTGGCTGCTAAATATTGTGTGTGTGTTTCCCACCCGTGCTCATATTTTTCAGACATGTAATTATCTGAACTCCAAAACAAATTCCATGTCGTAGGAGCGGGAAACAGAGCAAAGTAAGGGTTTACGCCTAGCAGACTCTGGCGAATGGGGATATGATACTGTTGTGGTTGGACTACCAGGCCAACAAGCGTATACCATTGCTTCGAAACTATTAAAGTGTTTGAACGGGCTGATCTTAGCGGGTTACGGGCTAGAAGCATTAGAGGGATGGGAAATATACACTCAACTAAAATAGCAACATGAATTTACAATAGACTAGGTGAAAAGGAGCTTACAGAATTTGTGGGAAAACTGATAGAAAATGTCTGCCAGATTTCATAAAAAAAGAACAAAACGTCAGAGAGAAGTGTGAATCTACATCCCATGCCTAACCAACGTCAATGACGGAGATTTCATTCAGTGTCTTTTAGGCGTTATGGTAAATGAGAAAGATGATCTATCGCAATCGATGATTTGAATAACAGAACAGGGATAACAAGATTATGACGTGAATAATAGCTGTCCATCGTTGTGGATGAGGACCGCCGACTTCATCCCTTTCACAGGTTATCCTGATGGGTATGGGTGCGAAAAAGATATGTTGCATGACGGGTACACAAGGGCTGTGGAAGTTATAACTGTTCGTAATTTCTGGGACTCGCGTCTGCTATGGACTTTCACATGACGATGATCTTCGCTGGTAGCTACGTCCGCTTTAACTAAATACGGGTATGAAATAATTAATGACACCTCTTTAAAGCGGAATTTCGGTTTAAGAGAGTGTATAAATGTATGCATTAAGATTGATATAATAATAACAAACACTATCTCCCAACAGGGAAAGGTCATATCAAATCATGGTAGAGGCGGAGCAACCCAGATGCAGCATTACAAACTGATAACATATTCTTAGATGAATACTGTAGCAGCGTGGTACTTATCCTATCAAAGATATCCTGATTACTTGTACTAAAATAAGATATGTGGCAGAGCCGTGGTTTATCTGAGTAGTTTACTTATCTAATAAGTACAACATGTATCTACACCATGATACAACTTCACACAGTAAATATCAAAATAAACCTTCGCCTGTCATAACACATAATATTATTGTTTAATATGCAAATTAACAGAAACAATATTAACAAAAAGAAAAAAATACATCTAAACTAAATAATCATAGCATATATATATATATATATATATATATATATATATATATATATATATGTGTATATATATTGAACTACATTGTAAGTTCAGCGCACTAGCTTTTCGTATTTCCCCAAAACGTCATAACCCAGGCTCTTGCCACGTCACTTCCCCTATCCGCACACTCAACACACAATCACCAACTCGTACTCACGATCGGATTACGTACTCAGCCGTTCTGTACATTCACGCACAATCAGTTCAGCTTCAGTCAGGTGATCTGTACATCCACAGTCAATTGGTTCACGTATGCTCAGGCGATCTGTGTATTCATATGCAGTTAGATCACGTCACTTTTAGTTGGATCACGTACTCACTTGTGGTCACATACTCAGTCGATCTGTGCATACACATATAATCAGAACACACATTCGTTCCCAAAGTGTCTTGCACATACCACACACATTCAGATCTCGTCCTTAAGCGATCTGTACATTCACAATATAATCAAATTATTTACCAACAGGCGATCTGTGCATGTACAAATACTTAGATTACTTCACGTATTCACACGAATCTGTACATTTATAAGTAATTAGATCACGCATCGTTCACTAGGTGTTCTGGACGTACAAATCGCATTCAGATCTCTTACTGTTCACAAAGTGTCCAACATAACTACCTAAAGAGCGACTGACCAAAACCCGAGGTGTATGCTGGTTCAGTCACACTGCAAACTCACTCTCACTCTCCTAGCCAGTCTCCTTGAGTTCATCTTTGCAGAGTATTTTATAGTCTCAAGCAACATCATGGCTGTCAAATGGTCTCGTGTTGGTTTCTGAATAAGTCATCACTCTAATTTAGAACTACCTCCAACTAGTTATTATTGGATGATTACCCCCGAATTCCTGTCCCTCTAAATGTCGTATCCGGTCGTGGCAGCATCTGACTGTCACCAACCCCCACTACGCTAATTCAGAACGCCAGAGTGATCAGCTCCGAACCCCCACCTCAGCTCCAAACACCCCCCAACCTGAACTAGACAGTCTTGCACCTACAATTCTCGTTTTCTTTGTCGAGCTAGTGTGGAGACTGCGAATTGACCGTGGCACGCATTCAGGCAACCTTTGTTCCCAGACTCGCCAGCCCAATCTTCCCTGCCCTCTACGCCCATTCTCCAGCTGGAACTGTCACGATACATAGAGTAAATATAACAGGCTCCAGAGTAGTTCCCAACATCTGCATAAATCCCGTTCATCGGCCAGCAGTGAAGACGCAAACAAAATCGCTGACGGAAAGTCAGAAAAGAGAAAAGCCAATAATCGTCACACGTTTAAACAAAACGATTAAAAGAGAAAACTCCTGTAAATTATATATATCTCAAAATGACAAAGAGTTTAAAGGCAATAATTGAAAATACTGAAGATATAAACAATGAATGGACCATCTCTAAAACAGTTATGACGCATGCATCAACAAGAAATGTGGAACAAAAAACTGAGACATGACAAAGGTAGAGAACAAACAGCTCGGTGGAATGTTGAAGTTAAAGAGTCGCCAATGGATCGAATGAGACTCTACAGGGCATGATGTTAACCATAAAAGGTACAACACCAGCGTTAAACTTCACAAAGAAACAACAAACCAAATGGTTCCGCCACGTACCGGCAACACACACCAGATAGTATCTCTCATACAGCGATACTTTGCAAATGATACAGAGTAAATCCGATCACGCACATCCGATCTGCACTTGGATTGTGTTGTGTATTGCGACATTATATACAGTTTATGTGTCACTGGACAAAAATTTGTATACATCTTTCTTTTGCTTGGTGGGGTTGCTGGAATTTTCTCCTCAGCTTGACTTGACAATACAGACGTTATGAGCACTGCCGATGTGTGCACCTCGATATGTTGTGACGTACAGGACTGAAGATAGAAATTGTGCATCTGTGCAGACGTGATGGATCTGATTGTTTGTTTTGCCATCTGGTAAGTTTCATGTTGTTTTGTGTATACTTTTATATGGGAAAATGGTGTCCGCTATAACAAGATTTGATATTTTCATGTAGCTCTAATAGTCTTTCACAATTCAGATTTTCAACACTCACTCCATTGGTGATAAGAAGATGATTCTGTATCAAATTGCTTCAGTATGGACGATCCCCCACCACCTCCAATCACTAATACAATATTATGTTTTTAGACCTTCTTGATGACGTCAAGAAGTACTTTATAAAACTTATTTATGGCCGTTTCGTTATCATTGTTTATCGGGGCATATTACTGCACAGCGGACAAATCGTATTTGGTATGAGGCCGTTATTATTCTTTGATTCTCAACTGATAAACTATTTTTCAGCTCTGATTGTCGTTGAGTATAGCCACACTCTCTTTATTATGGTCGTCATGTCTGTCGGAGCAGATAATATGTGTGTGCTTGTTTAGGAGGTATTTCTTATCTGCCCCTGCCCATATACACTTATTTATGCCAGGAATGTCTTCTTGATAATTGTCCATTTCGTTATTAATTTCTCATAATTTTCCTGTCTGGTACATGCTCCTGAAGTTCCCGTATCATATGTTCAGGGTACGTCTGATCCCTATCAAGTTATAACAGTAGTCATTTGGTTATTGAGAAGATTTGAGTACCGTTTCACAATTCGCTTTTACGATAGCACCGTGTCTTTAGGCCACTGCTCAACGACGGCTCTTCCACGCCCCCAGCTGGCCGGTGGGAGACCGTTGTTACACATAGCAGACTTGGACATTATCTGGTGACTCTACAGGATAACTGAAATTGTATTTATTATAATGGTTTGGTGGATACGTTTGATTACTTTTGTTGAAATTATAATTCTAGATGTTTCTGCTTCGTTTTCTAATGACACCACAAAACAAACAAAAAAAACAACACATCCGCCATCTTGGAATCCTAATAGTAAGGAAGACTGTAACCGTATTAGTTTGAATTGCTCATGTGGCCATGAATCAAGTGTGGCCATGAATCAAGTGTGGCCATGAATCAAGTGTGGACATGAATCAAGTGTGGCCATGAATCAAGTGTGGCCATGAATAAAGTGTGGCCATGAATCAAGTGTGGACATGAATAAAGTGTGGCCATGAATCAAGTGTGGCCATGAATCAAGTGTGGCCATGAATAAAGTGTGGACATGAATCAAGTGTGGCCATGAATCAAGTGTGGCCATGAATCAAGTGTGGCCATGAATCAAGTGTGGCCATGAATCAAGTGTGGACATGAATCAAGTGTGGCCATGAATCAAGTGTGGCCATGAATCAAGTGTGGACATGAATCAAGTGTGGCCATGAATCAAGTGTGGCCATGAATCAAGTGTGGCCATGAATCAAGTGTGGACATGAATCAAGTGTGGCCATGAATCAAGTGTGGCCATGAATCAAGTGTGGCCATGAATCAAGTGTGGCCATGAATCAAGTGTGGACATGAATCAAGTGTGGCCATGAATCAAGTGTGGCCATGAATCAAGTGTGGCCATGAATCAAGTGTGGCCATGAATCAAGTGTGGACATGAATCAAATGTGGCCATGAATCAAGTGTGGCCATGAATCAAGTGTGGCCATGAATCAAGTGTGGCCATGAATCAAGTGTGGACATGAATCAAGTGTGGCCATGAATCAAGTGTGGCCATGAATCAAGTGTGGACATGAATCAAGTGTGGCCAGGAATCAAGTGTGGCCATGAATCAAGTGTGGACATGAATCAAGTGTGGCCATGAATCAAGTGTGGCCATGAATCAAGTGTGGCCATGAATCAAGTGTGGCCATGAATCAAGTGTGGACATGAATCAAGTGTGGCCATGAATCAAGTTTGGCCATGAATCAAGTGTGGACATGAATCAAGTGTGGCCATGAATCAAGTGTGGCCATGAATCAAGTGTGTCCATGAATCAAGTGTGGCCATGATTCAAGTGTGGACATGAATCAAGTGTGGCCATGAATAAAGTGTGGCCATGAATCAAGTGTGGCCATGAATCAAGTGTGGACATGAATCAAGTGTGGTCATGAATCAAGTGTGGCAATGAATCAAGTGTGGCCATGAGTCAAGTGTGGCCATGAATCAAGTGTGGCCATGAATCAAGTGTGGCCCTGAATCAAGTGTGGACATGAATCAAGTGTGGCCATGAATCAAGTGTGGCCATGAATCAAGTGTGGCCATGAATCAAGTGTGGCCATGAATCAAGTGTGGCCATGAATCAAGTGTGGCCATGACTCAAGTGTGGCCATGAATCAAGTGTGGCCATGAATCAAGTGTGGCCATGAATCAAGTGTGGCCATGAATCAACTGTGGACATGAATCAAGGGTGGCCATGAATCAAGTTTGGCCATGAATCAAGTGTGGCCATGAATCAAGTGTGGCCATGAATCAAGTGTGGCCATGAATCAAGTTTGGACATGAATCAAGTGTGGACATGAATCAAGTGTGGCCATGAATCAAGTGTGGCCATGAATCAAGTGTGGACATGAATCAAGTGTGGACATGAATCAAGTGTGGACATGAATCAAGTGTGGACATGAATCAAGTGTGGCCATGAATCAAGTGTGGACATGAATCATGTGTGGCCATGAATCAAGTGTGGCCATGAATCAAGTGTGGACATGAATCAAGTGTGGACATGAATCAAGTGTGGCCATGAATCAAGTGTGGCCATGAATCAAGTGTGGCCATGAATCAAGTGTGGCCATGAATCAAGTGTGGCCATGAATCAAGTGTGGCCATGAATCAAGTGTGGCCATGAATCAAGTGTGGCCAGGAATCACGTGTGGCCATGAATCAAGTGTGGCCATGAATCAAGTGTGGCCAGGAATCAAGTGTGGCCATGAATCAAGTGTGGACATGAATCAAGTGTGGCCATGAATCAAGTGTGGACATGAATCATGTGTGGCCATGAATCAAGTGTGGCCATGAATCAAGTGTGGACATGAATCAAGTGTGGACATGAATCAAGTGTGGCCATGAATCAAGTGTGGCCATGAATCAAGTGTGGCCATGAATCAAGTGTGGCCATAAATCAAGTGTGGCCATGAATCAAGTGTGGCCAGAAATCAAGTGTGGCCATGAATCAAGTGTGGCCATGAATGAAGTGTGGCCATGAATCAAGTGTGGCCAGGAATCAAGTGTGGCCATGAATCAAGTGTGGCCATGAATCAAGTGTGGCCATGAATCAAGTGTGGCCATGAATCAAGTGTGGCCATGAATCAAGTGTGGACATGAATCAAGTGTGGCCATGAATCAAGTGTGGCCATGAATAAAGTGTGGCCATGAATCAAGTGTGGCCATGAATCAAGTGTGGCCATGAATCAAGTGTGGACATGAATCAAGTGTGGCCATGAATCAAGTGTGGCCTTGAATCAAGTGTGGCCATGAATCAAGTGTGGACATTAATAAAGTGTGGCCATGAATCAAGTGTGGCCATGAATCAAGTGTGGCCATGAATCAAGTGTGGCCATGAATCAAGTGTGGCTAGGAATCAAGTGTGGCCATGAATCAAGTGTGGCCAGGAATCAAGTGTGGCCATGAATCAAGTGTGGCCATGAATCAAGTGTGGCCATGAATCAAGTGTGGCTAGGAATCAAGTGTGGCCATGAATCAAGTGTGGCTAGGAATCAAGTGTGGCCATGAATCAAGTGTGGCCAGGAATCAAGTGTGGCCATGAATCAAGTGTGGTCAGGAATCAAGTGTGGCCATGAATCAAGTGTGGCCATGAATCAAGTGTGGCCATGAATCAAGTGTGGCCAGGAATCAAGTGTGGCCATGAATCAAGGGTGGCCATGAATCAAGTGTGGCCAGGAATCAAGTGTGGCCATGAATCAAGTGTGGCCATGAATCAAGTGTGGCCAGGAATCAAGTGTGGCCATGAATCAAGTGTGGCCAGGAATCAAGTGTGGCCAGAAATCAAGAACTATGTCACCAAGATAGTTAACGGTGTCATGTGACGGACACTTGTGGGAGAGAGTTGTGTCCCATGATATTAAACGGTGCCGTATTCAAGTACAGAACTGTCATAGCTAGTTTTCAGATAGTACCACTTAGTACTTACATTGTTTTTGTCATATTTGTTTGTGACTTCAGCAAGACATTTCTGTTGAATATCTGGCTGTTTTAACGCTAAGGTATCTATATAGGTATCATTTTTATATCTTCTTTCAATATGTGTTCAGCTTGAAGGTTATTCACTACGGGATTGTAAACGTATGTCTGAACTTCGATATGTTTTTGTTATGTTGAGACCATTATTGAACCTGTTCCATTTCATAACAAAAATCAATCTGATTTCTTACTCTCTTCATTTTTTCTGCTTTCGTTCTCAATCTTTCACTACCAAGACATGAACAGGGCGTCTCAAATAGCAGGATGCAGTCTGGAGAAGGAAATGTGTTGTGTCGCTAGTTTACAGTTCGACTGCGATATTTGCACCTTTTGGTCCGATACATCCATCTTTGGCAGAGTTTATTACTCTATTTCCTGGTATCTTCCACACGTAAAGTCTTCTTGCAGCTTGTTGGAAAATATGTTACATACAACTAACTTCGTCACAAAAATGCATCAGCCATTTCTTTTGTGCCTTTCTTTTCCCAATCCAAATTTCCCCCACCATATTTGTTTATTTTTAGTTTTCCTATTTTGAATTTCCCATCTCCAATTACTATCAGAACATGGGTAGATTTGATTAATTTGTGGGTCAGTTGTCAGTTCTCATAATATTCTTATATTTCAACCTGGTTGTGTCCTTGGGCTGATGCATACGTTTTTTGTTCTTGATATATACGAAACGATTTGAACAATGATATCAGATTCAGGATTGCTAAATTCGCGGAGACACAAAAATATGCTGTAGTATTTCATCAAAGGCAATAGTGGATTTATTAAAGTCGGATGGAGATAAACATTCAAGAATGGAATGTGAGCTGGGAAATGGAGTTTAATGTAAATAAATTTACAGCCATCCACATGGGTAGATCAAATATGGAACAAAATTACAGAATATGGGTGAACATTATTAGAAAGATAGAAAAGGAAAGGGACTTTGGGTTAAAATAGATCATACAGGTAACGTGAATGAGAAAGTCCAGGTAGCAGAAAAAAAGGCAAATGCAATATCAGGTATGATGAAAAGAAATATTAAATGTAGGAGCAAGGAAGTGATTGTTAAACTGTTTAGAGCATTATGTAGACCTAGATGTGAGTACTGTGCAGAAGTGAGGAGCCTTTTTCACAGAGGGGAATATAAACATGCTGGAAAGGATTCAAAGGAGATCGACATAACTTGTAATGGGATTCCAGAATTACAGTTGTGAGGAAAGACTCAGAAAAACCGGTCGACAGTGTCTACAAAAGAAAATAATTCGAGGTGACTTAATCCTGGTTTATAAGATGATCAAAAGGAAGGATAAGTTAGACTGACAAGTTTTTTCATGGTACAACCAACTACAAGAACAAAAGGGAACAGCTACAAATGAACTAAAGAAAGGTTCAGAATAGATATTAGGAAACATTTGTTAGTCAGAAAGTGGTGAATGGGTGGAATGCATTGCCATAGAAAGTAGTGGAGGCAGGGATAATTAATGCATTCAGGAATAGATTGGATGCGCATAGTTTTTAGATCAAGGAAATGTAAATGGAACTGGTTGTATACAAGCTCTGCGGCGTCTTCTATACCAGTATAAAAACGTTGTTATGTTTGTAAAATGGCAATATCGAATGGTTAGACATGAACATAACCAGTAATATTAATTCATTGCTTGACCAATAATCGCCCATATTTTATTTTAGTAGCGTTTATATCATTGTCGCTACACTTCGCTAAAGTCGGAGCACCAGATACAGGCCTGCCGCTATATTCCGCTAATTTGTTATCAACACCCTTTCCCCTTTAGGTGTCAGTGACAGTAGAGGTGCCAGGCAATAACTTGTCTTTGTCTGTGACGAGTCCTGGGCTGAATGGAGCTGTCTTAGGTGTGAGGGACAGTTGAGGTGCCAGACAATAACTTGTCTTTGTCTGTGACGAGTCCTGAGCTGAATGGAGCTGTCTTATGTGTCAGTGACAGTTGAGGTACTAGGCAATAACTTGTCTTTTTCTGTGACGAGTCATAGGCAAGTGACCAGCTCGTGCCATGTCGTATTTAGATGGATGAAATTGCGTCAGTTAGGTTCGTGTGCAGGGTCTAAATCATTAAGTGTTTGTTAAGTCTGACGTTTTCTGTACTAAGTTGGACGATTGTGCTCTACTCCCTGTGTTGCAGTTTGTTGCTGTCATCATCTTTGGTTGGTTGTATCATTTAAATATACATGGCACACCCAGTAGACCCTTTCATCTATAAGTTCAACCGTTCCTCTTTGAAGTTCATTTTTTTTTTAATTTTTGTTTTGTTCGCCTTATTTCTCTATTCCTTAAATCTGTGCGCGTTGCACTATGTTTTTATTTTCCACCTGTCGGCACAGTGCATCCGACTTCAGCATGCATTTTATGTAAAGGTCTGCTTCCTCCTGCATTTTCTAGCTTCCCCGGGGTAACGGCCTGTGCTGTGATGGGGAGCGATTACACGGCTCACAATCCGAAGGTGCTGAAGGTCTTTTGAAGCATTTCTTTTGCTGTCTCCATGTTGGCTGGCGTGTTCATTTGAAGCATTTCTTTTGCTGTCTCCATGTTGGCTGGCGTGTTCATTTGAACCATGCTTGCTTCTAGTTTTCCTAGTCTGTCTGCATGTTTAGCTTGGTATATTTATTTAAATCACATTTTGCTAGTCTGATTTATCATTGTCTGATATGCCTATATCCACTGGACGGTGACTTTGACGGTGACTTTGACGGTGACTGTGACGGTGCGTGTTGTTTTCTATCTTATCAATCGTCTCAGCCAACAATGACAACTTCTTTGCTATTAGTTTGTAGGTATGTTTCTAGTATGTTATTCTTGAATCAAGTGAAGAATACAAGATCGTATGGTTTTTGCTTTCCTTGCTGAGACTTCTAGTGTTTACTATTGTGGTTTCTGCTTAGATGTTATTATAGCATTATCCACATGGTAGACATAGTTGGAAGTGTCGCCATGTGAGCCAATTTATTAAAGCCCCAATTCCGACGCGTAGAGTGGCCTTAAATGCAACGCCCTCTATATATGCATAAATGATAGTGTTAGCATAGATGTCTATTGTTTTCAAGGTTGCAGTCTTTAGTGCTATTCAGTTGTCTGTTTCTTTTGTTACTGTACTTTCCAAAAGTATGGCTCTCACTGTAGGTAGGTTTTATCTCCTTCCCTTAGTGAAAGCCTGGACTATTTTTCTGTCATTTCCCGAATTGTGAGAGATGATTTTGTTCCACTGTTATTGCTACTTGTAATAGAGACTTCTGTTTTAATATGTTAACTGATTTCTAGTTTTCGACCAGCTGTCTACTTAAGTGTTCTTGTCTCATTCTTCTATATCCGTTCTGTTGCCTCAAAAATTGCAGGTTTACGCCTTAGGTCAATGGGTTGGCATCAATTCTGTAAGCACCTGATGGTGTGGCTGTTCTGCCCCAGTATGTAAACATAAGAGCTTGATTTTTAATTTGATCCAACTCCGTCTGGGTGTCCTTGCTCATTGTGGTTTTCAGTAATAGGTTTTAGCCCGTAACTGACACGATTTATACCCATGAAAAGCCTAAAGCATTTTAATCTTTACAAACTCATTATCTGCCCTTTAGCTCTGGAAGACCGTGGTCACTGTAGACTTGAACTTACCCAAATATCCCTAAATGTCAACCAACGTTTCACATTCCATGAAGTCAGAATAGTTATGCAATGGATCCCTTGTCACTAAAATACACCTGGCAATGACAAGGCAGGCAGACTGGCTAAGAAGGTAGCAAGTCAAAAACAACAATACACACCAACAGCCCTACAGACAGTCAAACAACTACTGAGGGCTGCGAACAAAGAGGCCTAGCTAAATAGACGGGAAATTGGAAATGCTGGGAGAGAAATCTACAAACATATGATCATACCAAACCCCAAAGACAACATCAACCTCCTGAAAAGGAGAGACTAAAGCACCATTTTCCGACTTCGCACTCAACACATTCAACTTAGCCATTTGAACATAATCCAACCAGAACATACTCCAGAGTGCCGGATGTCCACACATTCCTATGAAACTGTTGAACATCATCTTTTTGAATGTCCGGCCCTTTTCAGTGTTGGGAAAGAGCTTCTTCCTCCTAGGCCAGACAAATGGAACACTTTTAACGGAACTAAACAACAGCTGACAGTCACTTGCAGATACTAGTATATGGCATTGGGCCAAAGAGCAGTAGAACATAGGCCGCTGGATCAAAAACCAACAAACCAACCGTACCCAGAACAGATGACATATTCCTGTTCTGCTCCTCGTGTCATGTTTGCAAGTTTGGTCGTCGTCCCCGTCCTCTTTTCCACTTTATCATGCCATCGCTTACCTTCTGTAGAAGGCTTTCATGTCTCATATTGTGTCCCAGCCAACTCAATCGTCGTTTGTGTATCAATTTAGATCTTCGTCTTTGTGCGCTTACATCAGTGAGTAACAATTGTCAATGGATCTTCTTTCTCTTCAACTCATTCGTTCTATTGGAGAGAGTAGACTCACGTCTGGTCAGGCAAAACATACTGATTCGTTAATGCTAGTCAGGGTCAGGCAAAACATTCTTATCCGACAATGTTAGTCAAGGTCAGACAAAACATACTGATCCGACAAGGTTAGCCAGGGTCAGACAAAACATACTGATCCGACAAGGTTAGCCAGGGTCAGGCGAAATATAATGACCAAGATACCGAGCATACTTCCTTGCAGTTCTCCCTTGAAAAAGACTGTTTCGTGAGAGTCTGGTTAACAAGCATTCTACAACAGTCTTTCCATTCTATGGGTAACAAGCATTCTACAACAGTCTTTCCATTCTACGATAACACCACATGTGTGTATGACAATTAACAATGAACCTATACGATAATCAAGAGGCGATTTCAAATAAGGACAAACGCATATTTTGAGATGAAGACGGAAAAGGTTGATTGAAGCTGTGATAGAGGTGTTAAAACCATTGGTATGAAAGTTAATATCATCAGTCAAAGATATGATGTCATACAGAAAGCTATTGGTCTTGTAAGTATGAAAACAGCACCACTAAAAACCATCACATGTGAGAAAATAACAGACAAAGGAAAGCAGATGGAACGTTGTGTTGAACACTATTCTGAGCCCAACTCGTAGAATAATATCGTCATTCTCAGAGCCCCGAAGGCTGTAATAAGCTATCCCAGTATGGACGAGTTTGACACTGAACCATTGTCAGAAGATCTTATTAAAGTTATTGACAGCGTGGCCCCGGGCAGCGACGGGATCCCACCTGGCCTGATCAAGCGCTGCAAGGATGCACTCTTACAACTCCTGCATGTGTTGTTATATCACTACTGGGAAGAAGCCACTATACCTCATGATATGAGAGATGCACAGATTGTAACTTTATACAAAACCACAGTAGATAGAAGTGACTGTAATAACTATCGATGTGTCTCTCTGCTCAGTTTGGAAGGAAAAGTCTCAGCCAGATTAATCCTACAACTTCTACAACAATTGGTTGATCAACGATCGACATGATTTTCTATCTTCAATAATTTCAGGAAAAGGCATGTGAGCATAACCAGCCCTTTTATATCGCCTTCATTGACCTGACAAAGTGTTTGATTTGGTTAGTAGTTCTCTTCACAATCCTCTCTAAAATAGGCTGTCCAAGCAAACTGCTAGGAATAATAATAGTGTTCCATAAGGGCATGAAAGGAACAATCCAATTTAGTGGTAGAATATGACAACCATTTGGTATTCGCAAGGGTGTTAAGCAGAAGGCGTCCTGATCTCGTCACTGTTCGCAACCTTCTTTGCTCTGTTACTGAAGCATCTATTTGGTAACGCAAATGAAAGATTCTGCCTTCACACCAAGTCGGATGGTCGGCTGCTTAATCTTGCTAGACTCAAGGCCAAAACGAATATCAGGGAAATCACCATCAGAGACTTGTTTTTTGCTGTTGATGCTGCAAATTTTCCCTCCCAGTAAAGAACTTTAGAGCTTGATAAATGGCTTCTTAAATGCTTGCAAAGATCTAGTTTCACATTAAGCCTCAACAAAATAGATGTACTCAGACATTACATTTATGTCACGTCAACTCATAGCATCGATAATGATGAACTAACAGCTGTGCACCATTTCACATACTTTGGGTCCCTCATCAATGTCATCTCTATCTATCCAGAAATAGACAGTCGTACTGGCAAAGCTGCTGCTACATTTGCAACATGTGTTTCAGAGCGCGTGTTTGGGAAAACCAGAAACTCACAATTAAAACCAAGGACAGAGTGTACAATGGATGTGTCGTCAGCACGCTCCTATATTGTAGCGAAACCTAGGAAACCTTTGTTAAGCAACAGCACAGGCTTAATTCGTTCTTGGAATTACACGGAGGAACAGAGTGGCAAATGCAGAGGCGCACTCTCGCACCGGTCCACCAAGTATGTACACTCTCCTTAGACAGCAAAGATTGCGATGACTTGGTCATCATGAAAGATGGTCGCATTCCCAAAGATATCCCCTTTTGACAGTTGGTGGATAGCATAAGAACAGTTCACCATCCATCGATGAGGTTCAAACAGGTGTTTAAGCGTGATATGAAGACCATGGATATGATTCTGACATCCTGATGAAACTGCAGACCGATCCAAGTGGAGATGTACCCTGAATGATCACCTCACGACTGGTGGACAGAAGCTCTTGCAGCACGAGAAGTGAAGCGATAATGACACAAGGAGAAAGAAACCAAAAAAAATAGAAGTAGAACTGTCTTTACCCCTCTAAGGTCTTATCGTCCTATAGTCAGTGAGTCATGTCAAGATTGCGTGCTTTCACCTAATCTCTTTCATGCTTATTCTGAGATGATGATTGGAAAGGTATGCTAAAATTAATGGTATGAAAGTCTATGGTATCAAAGTTAATATCATAAAATCGTGATGATTGGAAAGGTATGCTAAAATTAATGGTATGAAAGTCTATGGTATCAAAGTTAATATCATAAAATCGTGATGATTGGAAAGGTATGCTAAAATTAATGGTATGAAAGTCTATGGTATCAAAGTTAATATCATAAAATCTGCCGTTGATTAATCCTTCGTAGGAGAATGAGCAGCAACGTTGCAAAGATTACTGGACAAAATTAGCAGCACAGCATACAAGTTGGACTTGAAAATTAGCAAATTGAAGACAAAGAATAACGCAATAGAAAAGCAATAAAGGTAAAAGAATATAACAAATTGAGAAATAATCTAACAAGGAAATAAATTTACATATTTAGGGCAAACCGTAACCGAACGATTTCCGCAGAGAGACATAAATTAAGACAAGAAATGCATTGGTAAAACAGGCCTTCAGAGAAATAAAAAAATTGCCAGCCTCAAATATTATCAGGATAGAACTGAGGAAAAGAATAATCGGTGCTCATGTATGACTAACTACACTGTATGGGGATGCTCATGTATGACTACCTACACTTTATGGGGATGCTCATGTATGACTAACTACACTGTATGGGGCTGCTCATGTATGACTAACTACACTCTATGGGGCTGCTCATGTATGACTAACTACACTCTATGGGGCTGCTCATGTATGACTAACTACACTCTATGGGGCTGCTCATGTATGACTAACTACACTCTATAGGGCTGCTCATGTATGGCTAACTACACTCTATGGGGCTGCTTATGTATTACTAACTACACTCTATGGGGCTGCTCATGTATGACTAACTACAATCTATGGGGCTGCTCGTGTATGACTAACTACACTCTATGGGGCTGCTCATGTATGTCTAGCTACATTCTATGGGGCTGCTCATGTATGACTAACTACACTCTATGGGGCTGCTCATGTATGACTAGCTACACTCTATGAGGCTAAAACATGGACTTGCAAAGATGAACGAGAACAGCTTGTCAATGTTTAACAGATTGTCAATGTTTTTGTCTTATCATAGAACAGAACGAGTGAGTTGGGTTAAGTACTCTGTCCCCAAATTGTGCAATGTTTGCTTTTCCAGCTCTTTGTTGCTATCTTGTATTATTAATTACTTTGTTTGTTTCCTGCTATTTATTATGTCAACTTTGACAACTGAACAAGACCCTATGTCGTCTCAAAATGGCAGCCCTGGAAACAGACTGCAACAAGCAGTCTTGCTAAGAGATTAGAATTAAAGATGGAAGGCAATTCCGATCCCAGAAATGTCTGTATTGAAATATGATGTGGGCCTATAAGCGCAGATGTCGCAGCCTCACTGTAACTGCAATACAACATCATAAACGCCCTTCTCTTAATGGACGCAGAAG
Source organism: Ariolimax columbianus (assembly GCA_036924085.1). NCBI lineage: Eukaryota > Metazoa > Mollusca > Gastropoda > Stylommatophora > Arionidae > Ariolimax > Ariolimax columbianus. Next base: position 170,276,023 of record JAVGWX010000001.1, read on the forward strand.
AAAAAGACGAAATCCTCTATGCTTGTGAGTGGACATTACAGTCTCCAGCTATTATTGTCTGTGTGTGCGCCTAGTGTCTTCACATTGGACGTTTCCTGTAAATGTTTCTTGGGCAGTGGTTGTTAGGTGAGTGTAGGGAAGTAGACATTATATCTGGTAAATTTGTTACCATTAGTCCAGAAGAGGAGCTCTTGTACGTCACTGTTAATACCATTGATGAAGGTTCGTATCCCTGCTTCAAAATCATTTCTTAAGAATATAATAAGTCCTTTACAGTTTTAACATTCGCTGTAGTAGTGAGCTGATCCAAGGATGTTTACTGCAGTATAGACTTTGTTGTCATCTAAGATTTTGAGCACTTCTTCCTTCCTGTTGTGTTCACCTAAAATGTTCAAATGTGTTATGTTTATGTTCCCAGTAGTAGACTTCTCGCCAGCAGCCTTGGGTGTCACTGCTTTACGTAGACCTTGTTTAATAGCGACGTCCGGGCTCGTTTGAAAAAGGGTTTGTTGTAATTGGCATCTTATTTCTACGGTGCTCCTGTGGGAATTTTGCCTTTTCACAACAAATTGAGTTGGAGAAGAGATCTATCCCTCCGTTCAGATATTACTTCGGCATGCGGGGTCGCAAATTCTATGGTCTTAAGGTTCATTTGATTTCGAGGGGACTACATACGGTGCATTCCTCGCTATCTAAAAAGACTCTCAAAACATGCAAGGCTAAAGTACTGTGCTCTGGTCCGGGATTTCCCAAGGAATTCCTACGTCCCTCACACAGTGAAATCCCAACTCTGCTCTCCAGCCATTTAACCATTACTTATTCTTCCTTCCTACGTTCTGTCTGTCAGATCTAGAAAATACATGTTACTACATCCGTTGTAGATTATAAACTGCGCAGTGAGAAATCAGGATGAAAATGTTCTGCTATAGTAAGAGGCAAGGTCGTTGTCGAGTGGAGCAGGGTGCACATAACGAAAGTAGAACAAAGACTGAGGTAGTGACGTCAGATCTGAGAAGACTAACCGAGGCAACATTAATCAGATCAGACTATGTGCCCTCTTCCCAATCCCTGTTTCCAACGACACAGAAAGGATGGCTACCTGATGAGTGCATATCGATTATTGAAACCTAATGTCATTGGGGGTCTTTTACATCTTCTTTTACTATTTATAAAGGAGCGCGTGGCCGAATGGTTTCGAGGATTGCCTGCCGTTGTTGTTTTTCTATTGGGGGTGAAATAAACAATCATAGCTAGCACACGACGTGGTGACAGCAGAAGCGAAGCGGCCTGTAGTCATCAGCCTTCAAACCCCCTCGATTACACCAGTAATGGGGAAAATGTATGAGTTGTTTTGTTTTGTTTTTTTTATTTGTTTTTTTTGTTGTTTTTTTTTACTATTTATCAGTTTAACGGCTGTTTGAATCACTACAGGTTTTTGAATTGATATCTGCACCTTGATAGTATTTTGTTATTATTAGACTATAGAGCCACTAGAGACACAGTTGGAACAATAATATTATTTTGTTATTATTAGATTATAGAGCCACTAGAGACGCAGTTAGAACAATAAGATTATTTTGTTATTGTTAGACTATAGAGCCACTAGAGACGCAGTTAGAACAATAAGATTATTTTGTTATTGTTAGACTATAGAGCCACTAGAGACACAGTTAGAACAATAAGATTATTTTGTTATTGTTAGACTATAGAGCCACTAGAGACACAGTTAGAACAATAAGATTATTTGCAGGAGCTGCAGGAACCATCAGTATCCATATCATTCGTAATGATGAGATAGAATGAACGGGTCGGCCTAGAGTGCGGTGAGATGCCTATTCTGAATTATATAAATAACATAAATAGCAAACGTCGTTTTCAACAATAATACAGGCAATGAAACACTTCCATAATTGATTGAACAGCATGCACGCAACAGCAACATCAATATACTACTTTCATTCCACTTCTATATTATCATCATTTCTAGGACACGTCTTTGTAGCGTATCGATGTAGTCGCTTCTCTCTGTAATCGCCTCTAGATTGTTTTCGGTAATAGAGCTTAATTTGAAAGAGGTCCCCACGTCTTCGCCATGCCCTGGAGATATAACAATTTTGATCAAATTGTGTCTGTTTGTTCTTGTACTCTCCTGAATGGCAATGTGAAGTTTGGGGAGAAATAACCCATTCAGACGATTAAAAAATGCCTCTAGAGAGTTAATTGAAGTCAGCAATCATTAGAAGAGTTAACTTTTTTCTGATTACTACTACATTTTTATGCTGAACTCAGGCCTCTGAGAGACATTTTAATTAGAAGCGCATTTTCTGCCAGACAGCCTTACGATCTCTTTTAGTCGTCCTCTTTTTCCCACTAGGGTTGTGTGCCAAAATTGTAGCCTCTAATACCAAAAAGGGAGAGCAAGATAAACATGTATAAAATAGCAAGCCCTGCTGATAATCAACATTTGCTGCCTGAAACGCGTTAGCTTCCTCCATGATAAATATATATATATACGAGAAATAGTCCAAGTCCGAACCAGAAATTTGTTATGTCTTATTTTTCAACATATTTGCCAAACCTGGCAACACACTTTGTCCCCAAGCCCACAAGCTTGTGGAGGCCCTCAAGAAAACAGTCTTTTTGGTGTGACCTTTAATTAATTTTGCACCACCTCCATTACCTCGTCAGCTGTCTTGCGACTCATCAGCTACACGCTTTCTTATAACCGAGGTCATCGTGGACAATTTTGTGCACAGCTCCGTGACCCATATTAAAATTTACGGCTATTTCATGAATAGTGACTTGCCTGTGGCCATTGACTAGCTTGTCGATCTGCTGTTTTATTGTGTCAGTTTTCATGCTTCCTGATGTACCACGTCATAGTCCATCAATGACGTTTTGTCTTTCATTTTTAAATCTTTCTATCCATCTATACTACTGTCTCAAGTTAACAGGTCACCAAGTCTATATTATGTTAACAGGTCACAAGTCTAAACTATGTTAACAGGTCACCAAGTCGATACTATGTTAACAGGTCACCAAGTCTATACTATGTTAACAGGTCACCAAGTCTATATTATGTTAACAGGTCACCAAGTCGATACTATGTTAACAGGTCCCTAAGTCTTTACTATGTAAACAGATCCCCAAGTCTATACTACTCGTACGTTAACAGGTCACCAAGTATCTACTTTGTTAACAAGCCACTCTATTCTCTGTTAACAAGTCACTAATTCTATACTCTGTTAAAAAGTCACCAAGTCTATACTATGTTAACAGGTAACCAAGTCTATACTATGTTAACATGTCACTAAGTCTATACTCTGTTAACAGGTCACCAAATATATAATATGTTAATAGGTCTTCAAGTAACTACTATGTTAATAGGTCACCAAGTTTATACCATGTTATCAGGTCACCAAGTCTATACTATGTTAATAGGTCTGGAAGTTTGTACTTTGTTGACAGGTCACCAAGTAACTACTATGTTAACAGGTCACGAATTCTGTAATACTCTTATGTTAACAGGTCACCAAGTCTATACTCTGTTAACTGATCCACAAGTCTATCCTACTTGTATCTTAACAAGTCACCAAGTCAAT